>JAVXUP010004998.1:0-23496 GCA_033070095.1 Escallonia herrerae | reverse complement strand
TTTTTATTGTTGGATGCAGACTACTGTCCTCTCGCTAGCATGCGGACGGCCACAGGGTGACCCTTGGACGGTCGTGATGATAAAGGACCGACCAAAGCAATATAACGGTCACGATTGCGGGATTTACGTCCTCAAGTACATGGACTACATTGCTCGCTCGGAAGTGCTCAAACACTCCTCGTGGACTAGGAAGGATGCCTTGACGTTTAGGTATAGGATAGCCTGGGAGCTGAAAAAGAATGAAGCTAGACGCCTTCATTACCATTATCCTGACGTGCGTGGCTAGCTACTGTGATGTTACAAAAAACTGTACCAAAAAGAAATGTACATAATTTTTCGCATGCTATGAATTTGGCGCTAAAATGTGCGCGAATATACATTTCATATGACGGCATTCGAAAAAATTACGCGTCTCGCTTTTCGCCGAAATTCATAGAAATGGGTTAACTAGCGTGCATGAGGTGCAATGAGCGGAAAAAAAGTGAAAAAAAAATTTCAACTTTTTTCGGAAGCTATCAAATGGGGCCTAAAGTGTGCCCGAATAGGCCCTTCCTAGGAAAACTCAAAAATTAATGTGTCTCATTTTTCGCCGAAAGTCTTACAAATGGGCTAATTAGCGTGCCTAAAGTGCAATGAGCGAAAAAAATGTGACAAAAAAAATTACAACTTTTTTCGAAAGCTATCAATTGGGGCCTAAAGTGTGCCCGAATAGGCCCTTCCTAGGAAAACTCAAAAATTAATGTGTCTCGTTTTTCGCCGAAAGTCTTACAAATGGGCTAACTAGCGTGCCTGAAGTGCAATGAGCGAAAAAAAGTGACAAAAAAAATTACAACTTTTTTCGGAAGCTATCAATTGGGGCCTAAAGTGTGCCCGAATAGGCCCTTCCTAGGAAAACTCAAAAATTAATGTGTCTCGTTTTTCGCCGAAAGTCTTACAAATGGGCTAACTAGCGTGCCTGAAGTGCAATGAGCGAAAAAAATGTGACAAAAAAAATTACAACTTTTTTCAGAAGCTATCAATTGGGGCCTAAAGTGTGCCCGAAAACGGAGTTACCAAAAATATCAATAATCCACAAATCAAATCACAAATTAAAGATTGCACAAACCAAATCACAAATTTAAACATTATAAAAGTTCAATTTATACAACTGAAACATTAACCCTAACACTCTTCCTCATCATCGTCCTCCTCGACCATACTGCCAGGTTCGATACCTAACACTTTATAATGGTTTCTCTTGTCATGATCAGTCATCTTATTACACAACGCACACTTTCGTAATTTTTTTTGACCCGTTGCTTCTTCAATCGGATTCTTCATGCGTATTGCTCGTTTTCGCCCTTTTGTTTGAGAAATAATTGGATCAAAAATGTCGTCCTCCTCACCTTGTAGGTCAGTGCCGTCAATGACTGGCTGTTTGGCTCGATTGAATCTACCGCCTGGAGTTGTCCGAGTAGTCGGAGTGTCCACAGTTTCTGGTAATGCCATCCTAAACTGTGCATGCTTAGCCTTATCCCGTGCGGCTGCTTCAACTTGATACCTGTACCCATCAAATGTCGACGCTGCATCCATTGATAAACCGTGCATGATGTTACAAAGGTGATTATATCGCAGCGACTCAGATTGCTCGAAATCAACTGAAACATTGGGCACGTAAGGAATGTGACCGTGGACTCTGTTGGCTTCCTTCGTCCACCGTTCCAAGATATACTGTGGAGGGATTTCACTAGCATTCTTGGCGCTCAAAACCCTCAACGCGTGTCGACAAAGTATACCTTTATGCTCAAACAGTTGACAGTTGCAATTAACCAACCCGGTGTCCTTACAAACTGCTACGGTAAAATGTCGTCTGTTCCTCGGAGCCGACGAAGAGCACGGATTGGCGAAATTCGTCACATTTGTCAAAGCATAAACCTTGATATCTCTGGTGGAATACTCGTGCAACTTTGTCATGCCATATTGATTCGACTTTAGTAGTTCCTCTTGAAACTGTCGAAACATTTCCTTGGTATAGACTTGAGCCGCATGAGCCTCTAAAGGTGAATAAAGTAGTATAGCTCTTTCTTTGCAAACTGTAGCCGCGTCGGCTTCTCTCTCACGGTACAATTGCCTGTCAACGGCTTTCTGCATCTCTAGTACGAACTCCGCTATACTTGAAGACTGGCCTACGTACCCATCAAAGAATGAATTCATAGCTTCGCTTCTCGAGGTCGTAGTCATTCCGGCTGCAAAAAACTTCTTGGTGTAGGCACCGACCCACTGTGTCTTGATCTCATACAACGATTGTAACCATTCATGATTGTGCAAATAGTAGTCATCCATTAACGTGGCCCACCTCTCCTCGAACACGTCTACCGTCAACGATTTCTTCACACATGTATTAAAGTCAGTCTTGAATGACGGATGGTTTGCATATACATGGTGAAGCCGTTCGGGATATTTGTTGCTTATGTGCCATGTGCACAGGCCATGGTGAGTATCTGGAAGGACCTTAGCGATTGCATTTTTCATTGCCAGATCTTGGTCGGTGATGATGGTCTTTGGAGGAATATGATACATTGCTTGAAGCCACGTTTCAAATAACCACGTAAATGACTCCTCCGTCTCATCCCTAAGCAGGGCAAAGCCAAACGAGATTGACTGATAGTGGTGGTTCACCCCGGTGAACGGAGCAAAAGGCATAGAGTACTTATTGGTGCGGTATGTGGTGTCAAACGTCACAACATCCCCAAAATTTTGGTAAGCAGCTCTAGAACGGGGGTCCGCCCAAAATATAGTACTAATGCGGTTCTCATCATCCAGTTGGAGACTGTAAAAAAATCCAGAATTCTCACTCTGAAGGGACCTGAAGAGATCAAGTGTAGTTTGAGAATCACTCTTACCGAAAGACTCTCTCCTCTGAGCACGAAGTTCATTTCGAAGGTCTACTTCGTTGAAACTCAACTTGTCAATCCCCCCAGCCTGGCTTGAGAAAACCCCCATCATCTTAGAAGGTGGAATTTTAGCCTCGGCCATTGTAAAAATTAGTTGTCTGTGTGCCGCGCTTATTTCTCGGTGTTGATGAATTTGACCAATCTTACTAGGGGTCATCAACTGATGATTATGGCTCAACTCCACTCCTGTCACAACCCAATGGTTTTCATTTTTTCGGTGTACTGCATACACATGGGCCTTGCAGCCGGTACCCGGAAATGTGTCCCGTTTTCTTTGTCTTGTTGTCCCTTCGTCACTGATCCGAACGACCGGAGTTACATGCGGTGCTCCTCTATGACACTCAAATAGTCTTGCACAAATTTGATCTGTATTCGCCCGTTTTCTAGTCGTCTTAGTTCTAATACCGAAACCTATCGTTTTCGAATATGCTCTATAGTATGCTTCAACTTCGTCCAGTGCTTGAAAAACTTGACCAACGTAAGGTGGATCAGAACCTTCACAAAAATTATTTCCTCCAGTTGCATCCATATTTATACTGGAATCTAAAAAATAAAAATTATATCATTCTCAACAAGTCATAGATTTAAATAAAAGAAGAATAAAATTTATTTAAACCACCGTCTTTCGGGAAATTTGGTATAATGTAAAATTAGCAAAATAGCCCCCGATGAGCGGCAAATTACCGAAATGCCCCCGGGGGTTCATTATCACCCTAACGCCCCAAATCAGCTTCAAAACAACCTTTCAGGTGCTTTGCTTACATTTCTGGACTAAGAAATCCTTTGAAAAACTTAACGCTGCAAAATTACAAAAATACCCCTATCGGGGATGCGAATTACCAAAATGCCCCCTGACAAAAAAATCTGAAAAGTGCTTTGAAACGGGATTTTAAGCTTCCTGAATTCACTCTTTAAAATAACTTTTCAGGTGTCTCACACCCTTTCCTGAACTAAAAGTTATTTTAAGCACAAATTTGTGTAATGTAAAATTAGCAAAATAGCCCCCGGGGGTTCATTGTCACCCTAACGCCCATCAAACCAGCTTCAAAACAACCTTTCAGGTGTTTTACTTATATTTCTGGGCTGAAAACTTTTTTCGGGAAAATTACCAAAACACCCCTCGCGGGGTGGCAAATTACCAAAATGCCCCCTGGCTTCAGAAAATATCAAAAGTGCTTTAAAATGCTATTTTAAGCTTCCTGAGTTCATTCTTGATCTAAAAAGTATTTTACGGATTTTTCGCCTAAAAATCCCGAACCGGTGTCCGGATCGAGCGCTTAAAAGCCCGTTCGGCCAAAAAATTAGCTAACGGCTTCGGAATGGCCCGAATTCCTGGGGAATGGAACTTCCCAACACCCTAGGGTTCTCATAAAAGTTTCGCGCCCTGTCTTGATATTTTAAATTACACTGCAAAGTTACAAGGTTGCGCGTATCAGTTAACCCCTTTCTAGTCTTTGAAAAAATCTGAAATTTTTACCTGATACAGATCTTTTGAAAATAACTAGGGTCTCTGTTTCGTACTTTGGCAAAATCTAGCTCTAGCTATTTTTTATAAATTCGTGAAAAAACTGTCTAATTAAGTTTTCACCTTTAGCGACAATTACGCCCCGCAATCAGCTGCAAAACAACATTTCAGGCGTTTTACTTACATTTCTGGACTTAAAAGTCCGTTGGAAAACTTTTTCGGGAAAATTACCAAAATACCCCTCTCGGGGTGGCAAATTACCAAAATACCCCTGGCTTCAGAAAATATCAAAAGTGCTTTAAAATGCTATTTTAAGCTTCCTGAGTTCATTCTTGATCTAAAAAGTATTTTACGGATTTTTCGCCTAAAAATCCCGAACCGGTGTCCGGATCGAGCGCTTAAAAGCCCGTTCGGCCAAAAAATTAGCTAACGGCTTCGGAATGGCCCGAATTCCTGGGGAATGGAACTTCCCAACACCCTAGGGTTCTCATAAAAGTTTCGCGCGAAATCGCGCTGGCTTGATATTTTAAATTACACTGCAAAGTTACAAGGTTGCGCGTATCAGTTAACCCCTTTCCAGTCTTTGGAAAAATCTGAAATTTTTACCTGATACAGATCTTTTGAAAATAACTAGGGTCTTTGTTTTGTACTTTGGCAAAATCTAGCTCTAGCTATTTTTTATAAATTCGTGAAAAATTCTATTTTTGACGCCCTAAAAAATCGCTATTTTGGAAATTTTCAAATGTAATACCCCGATTTGTCAAAACGTAATTTTGACGCCCTAAACACGAATTTTAGACTATTGTAAGAACAATTTAAGCGTAACACAATTTAAACAATCAATTGGTAAGAACAAATTGAAAAATACTTACTTGTTTTAACTTGATATATTTCAAGAAAAATCCACCGATCTTCTAGCAGTTATCCACCGATCTTTTAGCGTAAATTTTTTTTGTTTGTATGTAGGTGAGATAGGGAGAATGAGGAGAGTGGAAGAAATGATTCGGGGAGGAGGGATTTTATGGAGAGAAAAGTGAGAGAGGAAGAGAAGAACCGTGAGTGAACAGCAGGGAGGGGGAGGGGGGAATGACACGTGGGGGTGGGGGGTAGGATGGTAATGACACGTGGGGGAAGAGGGGGTTCACGGGTGGGGGAAGGGGGGTTCACGGGTGGGGGAAAAGGACATAGGGTGGGGGCCACGGGGTGGGGGGCAAGGGGGTGACGGGTGGGGGGCAAGGTGGGGGTCACGGAAGGCAATAATGCCAACCGCATGTAGGAGTTGCGGTTGGGCATTAATGCCACCATTTTCTCACGAGTTTTTCATTTTCTCGTGATATTTTCGTGAATTTCTCATAGTATTTTCGTCCTTTTTCGTCCCTTTTCGTCCCTTTTGCGCCACGTGGCCCAACCGCTGCTCTTACCTGCGGTTCGGTGGAGAAATTGTTATTTCTCCACCGGTAGATGTGGATCGGTCCCCATATATATATATATATATATATAATTTCTTAATGTTCTAGTTATGGCGCAGGAAAACTTGTGGGGTATTGATCTAGAATAAAGCAACTTCTAGGAATTGACTCTAGACTTTGAAGAGTTGAAATCTTTATCCAAGGCCTTTGATCTTCGCAATCATATTGAAACCTTCACAAAAACTCACACCACTCTTGACTTCCTGCTTAAGGATACCATCACTGACCGGCACGTAATATGCCAAGTGGGTCTACTGCATTCTTTTGACAGAAATACGCAAAGGATTGCAACCAGTCGAGTTACAACAGACTCGTAAAAGACATGAAAAATAAAGACACACATACACGAATAATATTTCCATCCGATGTGCACTATCATAAAGAAAACATTAAAAACGACACCAATCGAATCCATCACCATGCCCCTTTTCACTATATTTTACAACCCACAATTCTCATTGGACAGTTAGTGGGTTAAGCATCTGAATCAGCAGCATATAAGATTGATTCAGATGGCCTGTAAAGAGGCCAAGCTCAGGCCAGTCAGCAAACACTTGAACGAGCCAAGAAGGGTAAGCTAGGCTGGGCCGTTTGCCAAAATTGGTTAAGGGATTGAGACAAGAAATGCCTTAATACAGTTATCATATATTAGAGCATAATACGTCCATGTGCAGGAAATTGCGTCCCACGTGGGATGGGGCAATGCGTGCGGGTCTCTTCCAAGTGGTTGTGTTCTTCCCTTCTTTGATTAATTTGGTTGATTAGTGATGGAATTAGTTTTTTTGTGTCAACGCCATGCACACCCACAAAGTCACAAAAGGTGACAGCCAGAGAATTGAAAGAAAGCAATATGATAGTCAGTCCCATACACAAGGGAGACATCCTATAAATGGACGTGCCTGGACAATAACGTTGGTTAGTGTCTGCACACGTGAACCAAACACCAGTGTTCAAACTGGGTCATCGGCGCGTCTCTCTCACTTTTAATCAGGAAGCGGAAAAAAATAATTTTTTTGCCAAGGAGAACATGCATATGACAGATAACATGTTAAGTGTCTGGCGGCCTAACAACACAACTGATGACGTATAATGAGTGTTGGAAGAATATGGCTTTGTGCATACTTGTGCAGAATTCAACTTAGTACGAAAATACTGAAATTTAGTTTACTAAACAGAACAAACAGTATTAGCAAGAACAATTAAAATTAACTCACAGCAAAATCAGACAAACAGCAATGAAAAACCGAGGCGTGAATTTGATTCACTGTCCTTAAGACTTATTCGTCCCGCAACGGTGCTGACGGTTCTTGACGACAGCCTCCCAGGATACAACGGCAATACGTCTGAAATAGGAGCACTTCAAATTGCAGACCCGGCGAACCAAAACAATGGCACAGAACTCTTTCGGACACAGGAAATGCGGAGACAGAATGTTGCAGAAAATAAATTCGGGATTCAGTTGTATTTTTAACTTCTGTAACTGACTCGTTTTTATACACAGTGTATTTCACTGGGGGGTGCAACTCTTCACAGAAAAAATTGCTAGCTGGAAAGGTCACAACTTTTAGAAAAGAAAATAAATAAATAAATTTATTTATTTATTTAAATGTTTCTGTCCCAAAAAGAATAAAGCCTGATGGGCCCAAGCCACGGACCGGGACGGGGCGGCGGCGCGCGCGTGGTGGACCTTGGGTCAACCTAGGTCCTTTCTCCTTACAAAACATGGGCACCCCCAAGGGGCCCAATCCTTAGCTCAAGGCTAAGCCTTATAAGGAGACAACATTGACTTTAATTCTTCTATGTGGGATTTTATCTTCCCTTTAAATTGAACCACCAACTTCAACGTCAATTTTCTCATTCACCTTCCATTTGTTTTAAACATGTAAATATACCATGATCATCTATTCCAATAGAGGATCATGAATCAATTTGTTCCTAACCAAAATATGATTTGGAACCAATTTGAAAATTGAGTCAAAGTTGCTTCTCCACGATGGGTTTAAAACTCAATTCCAACAATCCCCCACATGAATAGAAAATTGACTGGACTCTATACACAAAGAAACACTGACACAAGAAAGAGTTCTTTAGAACGACACTACATTGAGATAGGTAGCCAATGGCCTTGAACCTTCCCTAGTGAGAACTATCAGATTTACTGGCTAACCAGTGAACGTGATGATGTCTTGAACTGTTCAACCTTTAGTGTAAACCAAGACAATAGAACTTCACACAGTATCGCTCAAATATTGTTTTAAGGTTCTCATTGTTGTGTTCATTTTGGCCCTAAAAAACTCCTGGTTTTCATGAGTACTCTTAGAGAATTCAGCCTTACAATTCTCATAGAAGCGGCCCACTTCTTACTCACATAGGTGACTTCTTATTAAGAGGTTCCTACTGCACCCCCACTTGAATTTTCAAGATATAAGAGTCATTAAAAGCATAGCTTAACCTAACCTTTTTGTAGGTGCCACTGTCGTCTCATCATAGGAATGGATATGAGGGTTTGAACCCCCCCACAGTGCTCTGTCTGAGTCGCATTTACATAATTCAGTTTTCCCTTTGAACCTAGATCTTGGGATCTCCAGTCAGCTAGGTAGGGTTTCCATTATGGCAACTCTTTAGTTCATAGGCTTAAGACCCATTCCCCTCGGTGACGTATTTACTTTCTCTCTAGTAAATGCTTTCGTTAACAAATTCACAATATTATCCTTTGACTTCACATAGTCAATCGAGATAATTCCACTAGAAAGTAATTCTTTAATGGTATTGTGTCTGCGACGTATGTGTCTAAACTTGCCGTTATACATGCTACTTTGTGCTCTTCCAATTGCAGATTGACTATCACAATGTATGCAAATTGGTGGCACAGGTTTAGGCCAATTTGGAATATCCTCCAAGAAATTATGAAGCCACTCCGCTTCTTTTCCTGCTTTATCTAAAGCAATGAATTCTGATTCCATAGTGGATCTTGCAATACATGTCTGTTTAGAGGATTTTCAAGAAATAGCTGCTCCTCCTAATGTAAACACATATCCACTTGTGGATTTTGTTTCATTAGAGTCTGATATCCAGTTGGCATCACTGTATCCTTCTAATACAGCTGGATATCTAGAATAATGCAGACCAAAGTTTAAGGTATATTTTAAGTACCTTAAAACTCTTACAATAGCCATCAAGTGATTCTTCCCTGGATTGCTAGTATATCTGCTCAACTTACTGACAGCATATGCTATATCGAGTCTCGTGCAATTCATGATATACATTAATCTACCAATTATACGCGAATACTCTAATTGAGATATTCCTTTACCAGTATTCTTTGTTAGATTTAAATTTACATCTAGTGGTGTCTTAACTGGACTATCATCATAACTTCTAAATTTGTCTAGCACTTTCTCAATAGAGTGAGATTGTGACAAGACTAGTCAATTTGATGTTTTGGTAATTTCATACCAAGTATAACATCAGCCACACCAATATCTTTCGTCTCAAACTTACTGGTCAACTTGTTGAACAAAACGATAATTATTTAAGTCGAGCTCAAAAGTAACCTATTCTAGTCTCGCATTAAGGACACTTTTGTCCTTGGATTTGCGCCATTGTTTGGTGTGGTGCGGTGTGTGCTTGTACCTTTTTTGATACTTTTGTGTTTCCACGGTGATACACAGCTTTTACACAAAAGGGAAGGTGCTAACTGGTACTAAATATTACTAAAATCCTCGTAAAACAGAGGTCATGGAAAAGTGCCCTAAATTAATGGTTTCATTTGTTTCGTATGCGGTTTTGACACGTGTCTTAAGAGGTTTTTTTGCATTTTTGAGTAAGTGATATTCTCTGCTCTCAGCGCTAAAGCAATTCTACCGATCGTCACTAATAATATTTTGTTGCTATTGTTAAAATTTATAATGAAGATTATTTGTCACTAAAATATTTTTAACGTTATTTTTCAATTACGACAGATGATCTCAATCTTCTTAAAAACAATCAAAAGTTTAAAACCAAACCGTTTGTTTACTTACTATTAAGTGGTGCGAATATTAGGTGCGAATATTAGGTGACTAATATTAGGCGAATATTAGGTCACCGCCCACCGCCGCCCAGCAGCCACCACCGGGCGGCTGTGTGCGGTGGCCACCACAACTGGCCGGAGGCCACTGCCGGCAGCCACCTCCGGCCACCACCGCCAGCCAGCAGCCTGCGCCCACCGCCGGCAGCCACCACCTACAGCCACCTCCAGCCGCCGACAACCACTACCGGGAGGCAGCCACCTCCGGCCCCCACCGCCGGCAGCCATTGCCGGCGACTGCCGCGACCACAGCTATGCCCCACCACCGCCACCGCAAACTACCCAAAAAAAATATTCAAAATAAAAAGGGTTACCAAACACCTAAAAAAAAAACTCAAAAAAAAGGATGATCAAACACCCACTTGTTTTTGTAAAAAAAAAAAAACAAATTAAGCTACTCTTTAAAAACTGAAAACAAAAAAAAAGAAGTTTTGTCAAACATAGCCTAAGAGAGTGACTTTGTACGATGAAAATAATACATGCTACAATAGGCAGATAAATATGATTATTGTGAGTCAAGTTCGACTTTAATTTATTTAAACTTTGTTTATAAAGCAGTCAAGTTAAATCAAGATTTTGGAACTCAAAATGCCGATCAGAAAGACGATTATTCAAAGCCAAGCTCAAAGTAACTTATAATAGTCAGATTAAGGACGCTTTGTCCATAGATTTGTGCGATTGTTTTGTTAGTGCGCTTTGTGCTTGCACCTTTTTTGCAACCTTTTTGTGCTTCCACAGTGATACACACAGCTTTTGAACAAAGGGGAAGGTACTAAATACTACTAAGACCCTTTTAAAAGAGAAGTCATGGAAAAGTTCCCAAATCAATGGTTGTATTTTGTTTCGTCTAGGTTTTGACACGTGCCCTATGGGGGGGGGGGGTTCATTTTTCCGAGTGAGTGATATTTTACTCTGCTGTAAAGTAACTTTGTTAAAACATCTGTAATACAAAAGATTGTCACTTGACATATTTTTGCTGTTGTTAAAATTTAGAGTAAAAAATGTTTATCACAAAAATGCTTTTAATGATTTTTTTTTATTAGAATAGGAGGTCTTACTCTTCTTAAAACAAACAAAAGTCTAAAGCCCAACGGTTTGCTTGCTTACCATTTTTCCTTTTTTTTATCTTCCTTTTTTATAATCATTAATTTCAAACACGATTTAGCGACTCCTTGCATATATGTCGTTGAGATTCACCCACGCCATTTGGCCTACAAATGTGTCCAAAACCGTTATTCAAACAATATACAAATGTCTTAACGACATTAGAGCAATATCCAATAATATGATTGTTTGATTCGAAAAATAGTATACAGACACGTTAATACACGTTTTCTTGTTTTTTGGGAGGAAAAAAAGAAGAAGAAGAAAAATAATGTTGAACCTATGGCTGATCAGCCCTCTACACTTTTCAGGTTAAAGACCACCAAAAGAAACCACTTTTGGTTTATTGAAATCAGTTCTTTTCCCTTGGCTCTTTGTTGACAGAGGTTGAACTCTTTATAGTCCATGTAAAGTTTCGATCTCAAAAGTGTCACTTGTTGGTTGCTGCTATATTCTAAGCAATAATATCTTGGGAAAAAAGGAAGCCAATAGAAAAAGTATTTAAAGTAATTGTTAATATTATCTAATGCATTTATGTATCATGCAGTATCAAATGACAAATAATGCATAAAGGACCCCATTTTCTTTAATACGGTTGGGGAGCGAAAATTTAATTGTTTTCAATTTCTTATTTTTGATTTATTCGACCCCAATGATTTTGAGAGAGAATTGGGGTGGGGGGCAAGACTTTGAGTCAACCAAGTTGAAGCATGCACTTTGACATGAGCAAGTAGTCACATTAAAATTGGTTGATTTATTTTAATTCTACATATGATGTCTAAATCAATTATTTAGTCAGAATGTTATTAGAATAGCAACATAAAATTGTGATAGTTTGATTTTCAAATGTATTTTATTGGTTTGACTGGAGAAATCAAGAACATTGGTAAGGCATACATACCTTGGCAGGACCAGAGTGTTTCCCCCTGAATAAACATCTAGAATGGCACAGTTTGCTACTTTATTTGATCTACTTTTATATGCTCTTCTTATTCTTCTATTTTCTTTCCAGCCTGCTTCATCCTTTGTTCTTAGAAAAACTTTCATGGTCAGCTATGACTTTTTTTTCACACAAAAAAAAATGGGAAAGAATTTTGATCAAAATTGTCCTAGGATAGCTTATAAGTTTTAACTCTGATATTTGGTTTTCAGATAAATAACGATCTTATTCCTCAATCAAGTGGGGTTTAAATATTTGATAGTGAATGACATCGAAACACGAGGAACGTCCTCCATCCGTAACTCAAATCTTCTACAAATGTGACATTTCTGGCCAGTTAAGCAATTCTATACCTTTCCTGCACGTCGTATCAACGAGACTTGACATTGTCTAAACTAACATAGTATCCTCCTTGTGTCATGCATTATGCTTCTAAGTGGAGTTTTAACAGTGATCTATACCTCATGTTATGTTATTATTTTTTTGTGATACCAATTTGCACTAGATACCCAAATAAAGGGACAACTCATTTCTCTTCTTGTTTGGTATATATTGTTAGGCAGTGGTGTAACATCAGGGTTAGGCTTTGATTAGGCAGTTTTCCAATGGACTTTTCCAGCTATAAAGAGGTAGTTTCTGTACTGGATATAACTCTCAATGCCAGGAAACTTGTCCTTACTAAGACATCAAATCTGAAGTTTGGTACTGTCATAGTTACAATACACAGCCACTGTGAGAGAATAAGTGACGGAGATCATCAACTTTCTCAAGACACTTTTACATGTTTACATCAAAGTTGTCCTTAATTTATTTCGAATATTGTACATGACTCACTATAATTGGCCGCCTTTAAGCACCTTCAAGCTTCCTTGCGTAATTGTCAAGTGGAACATTAATTTGATCCAAAATTAGCCTCTGCACAGTAGATTAAAACACATTGAGCTTTAAACATGTGTGCTTTAGCTAGCTTACGCAACGCCGTCCCCATCCCCTCCCTCAGCTCCTGCCCCCACACACCCACACACAAACATATGAACACGCTGACGTACAAATATCATTTGTACAATGTCCTTACTCTCTTTATTCTCACCGAATACCAGTATAAATTAGTATTTTTACCTTTTTTCTACTAACAAAGATCAGAAAA
Organism: Escallonia herrerae; assembly: GCA_033070095.1. Classification (NCBI taxonomy): domain Eukaryota; kingdom Viridiplantae; phylum Streptophyta; class Magnoliopsida; order Escalloniales; family Escalloniaceae; genus Escallonia; species Escallonia herrerae. The sequence goes on along the minus strand of JAVXUP010004998.1, from coordinate 10,369 downwards.
ACAAAAAAGTAGTCCTAACTTAGGGTCGAATGCCGACAGTCAGCAACGGAGACAAATCTATGGGTAGCTCCGGTGGGTGAAGATCCCAGTCTTGATTTGCTTTCCAAGAAAGGGCATGAAGGGAGGACATGCCCAGAGGGTTTTTTGAGATAACATTCAACACAACCGACCCTTACCAACTCATTTCAAGCAGATTTTGGTACTAAATTAGGGACAACACTCAAGGAACTGGTCTCTGGTCTTCTCTTTTCCAACTCATACATGCAAGTAGAGATTTTACAATCAAAATCAACTGGCTATATATGCTAAAGATCTAGCTGGTTGTACTATAAATGACCTAAAAGGGAGATACCTAAGCAAAGGTATGAAGTGGGTCCCTTACCCCATCAACCCAGTAAGAAACGAAGATACATATTCTCCTAGGCTCCTAGGGCACACCTTTAATGGTAGTCCAACTATGTATTTCATCTTCTGTCGGAATTTGATCCCCTAGCTAGGACTAGTATTCTACATTATCATCACTTCAAACCATCTTTTTTGCCTTAGGAGCTTTTTCATAATGTAATGCTATAATTACTTTTGCTAAGTTATACTGTATATTACGTTGATCAAAATTAAGTTGTCCATACTTCTTATGCATAATAGACTTATTCTTTCTTTTGAGCATAGTTTTGAGTTTGACACATGTCTTTAACGTGATATCAGAGTTAGACCTATCACTGGCCTATTCTCATCTCCATGTTATAATTCGGATTCAGACTCTTTACTCTCGTCTTGATGTCGTGATTCGAATGAATCAGATCGAGACTCTTTATGGTCAGTTATCACCCAATTCTATCTTTCATGTGAAGCTGGGTTTTATATTATGTCCACATCAAGTAAAAATAAGTGATAAACCTGTTTTCATATGCCTGATGAGCGTAGCTAGGGAAGAAAGATTACTCACAAATTTTTTATTGTATCTCTAATTTACTTTATTTCTGTCCATGTCACCAAGGCAGAGTCTCCTTATTTCGAGCATGCTTTTTGATTGGTTATCAGGCTTTTGACAATCTGGATTATGTCTCAGCTTTGAGGATGGAAAATAAAAAGATTACAATTTACATCTCAATTTTTTTGTGGCCTTTCGAATGTGAAAAACTGGTGCGTAACGAATTAGGTACCAGTGGTGCTTTAATTATATCTATGATGAATGGTACAATATGTCTAGTTTTTCCTATACTCTGTTAAGCATGGAAGTAGGCAAACAGCGCAATTTCTAGCATAAATTAGCGACAGTTGCTCACAACTTGCACCAGCATATGGTTTAGGGAATGGGCACTAGTCAGCCATCAAACAGGATTTGCTTTGCCAACAATCTCAAATATGTCCCCAAGAAGGTTCACCTCATCAGCTTAGGCTGGGAGACAAAGGCTGCTCCTCACCAAGAAACAAATTGCACTCTGAAAACCCCAAAGCCTGCTTCCAAATCAAAGGAAGTACAGCTTCTTTACCCTTCAATAAATTAATGGAATTGACAAAATATATTTAGGGGTCAGACTTTCTGCTCTCAAAGTAAGAAATATTAATCTCAAGGGATGAGAGAAGTGGCAAAAGCATTGAGGGATGACCGCAAAGTTCCTAGTTAGAATCTCCATATCAACGAGCCACATATATAAAATACAGTCCTGGCTAAAAGCCAAAAAAAATAAAGAAAGTGTTGCTAAAGATATTGAAAAGCAAGGTATTCATCTCTACGTTAAACTTCTACTGACGAACGTTAGAATGTCTTTTTCCGAACTTTTAGTGATGAATGTGGGAGGGTCTTTCACCGAATGAAGAGCATTATACACTACGAAGAGGAAGAGGCTAACGCTACATTTTGTTGTGTGAGAATTATTCTTAGGAATTATCTCACACAACACCAATGCTACCACCATCGCGATTAGAATTATTCTTAAGCATAATCTCACACAACACCAATGCTACCACCATCGCGATTACAATCAACCTAGTTTGGCAATAAAACAATACACAATACATACATAAATGTATTAATTATGATAAAATTGACAAATTTGTAAAATAGAATAAATTTTAATACATCCGTTTTCCGTTTACCAAATAACATAGCTTATTTTTGATACTCAAGTCAGGAGAGTTTGTGATCTGCCCTCGAACTCTAGAGTATACTGTAATACTTTTAAACAGGGTTGAGTCTTTACTTTCACGGTATCCACTTTTCATCCCATCATTCAGATTTTTAATCTTGCTCACAATCACCATAAACGAAGATGATTAATCAGAGTTTATATAGTAACACGTTATATTCACGTAGAACCTATAGTAAAAATTATATATATTCACATACGTATGCTAATACATTAATACATTTAGACGCCGTGACGAGCCTTTGGGTGCACAACCAAAAGTCCTCGACCCATAACGTCAAGCTCCTGCATGGGCAAAAATAAAACCAAAGAACAAGTTGGGACCAATTTCTCCCCTTTCAAAAAACAAAAATATTGGTTTTGATATTTTGTTTTTGACTCGGGTGACGACCAAAATAACGTGCCAAGGACTTCTAGAGGGCCAGAGTTGAGAGGGCTTCGACAGCATTTTTGGAGTTAAAATGACCAGTTCCGGTTAGAAAATGGTTTTGCTGACGTGTAAGGCTCGACATGTTGCCCAATCAGATTACTCAGACTGTCTAGCTCGACCCCACAACCCTGGCTGCTACTCTTTTGTCGCTAAATTATGCTGCTCACGATGAATTCTGGGAGCTAATAATACAATTATGTTAAAGATAGATCAATATGATGGCTTGGCGAATTGTGTTTGAAACGGTGGTAATAAGGTATCAATGGGTATTTACAGTACGCGTCACAGAAAATAAAAATGTCATTTTTATCTTTTTTATGCATTTTTATTTTATAATTGTCACTAAAAAAGTATATACAAGGGGGGTAAGAAGGACATCTTGCTTTGTTACCTTCGGAGCGAGCTTTCAACTTTAGAGGTAAAGAGTGAACCTCTAGCGGCAAATAAGAGGATTTATTAGCGTATTAATGATGAAAATTGTCTCTCCTTAAAAAAAATATGACTGTGGAAATAATCTATCTGCTAGAATAATATGTCCAATAACTCTACAAGAACTTTAGCGACGAGTGTATGCATTTTAGCAAGAAATAAGAGAGTGCATTAGCATATTAGAGGATAAAAACAAACTATGCCTTTTAAAAATAGGACGAGTGACAAAGCTACAAAGCGGGCTAGGCCTCTCCAAAGATCCAAAATATTAGCTTTCTAAGGAAAGTTTTATCAATTTCCATGTGTAAGGAATTGGACAAATTTACACTTGAAATCCGATCTACTGTGTGTCGTGTGTGTGTGTTTTTTTCCCTTGTATCTATTTCCTTTTTCCTTGTGTGATTTCAATTGTTACCCATTTCACATTAGCTCAACTTTGTCGCTAAACATTTTTACAAGCATTTCTTTGTGGCATTTTAGCGACAACTATAAGGTCATCAACGACTTTTGTTACTCGTTTGCCCCTGCACAGATGAAAGCAAAAGTTGGTCCTTTAATAATGCATATGTTGAAGTGCACACTTCTATTCTTTTTACATCCCTTTATTCTATTTGGATGTGTTTAAATGGGATGTTTTGAAGACCAATTTTGCGCTCATCTAGCGTTGCTTCACTGGGTCATTGTTGACACTCTTCAGAGCCCTTTACATAAAAGGCAGCGATGATCGAGAGAAAAAAAAAAAAAAAGGAGAGAATTAGCTCCATGACTTGGCCACAAACCGTCAATTTTTATTTAGCAGCAGGAATAGAATTTTGTCGAGGTTGTGAACTAGTAATGCTTTCCCGTAGTTTGCCCACAAAGTTCAATTTTATTGTTGGCTTAAAGTGGGCAAATTTACATTAATCACACGTTTCCTTATAATGCACGGTGCTTAATTGCCCACCAAAGGCACGTGTGGCTCTACCCCTCACTATTGTCGCTAAAACTCTTTACTAACGCTTTTTATAATAGCAATAGAGGCACATTAAAATGCTGGGCTACCATGAGGCATGTCGCGCTCCAGTTCAGCTTGTGGGAGAAAATATTGAAAACCTAGCACCACTGCACTACTTGTCTACATGCATCCTTCACACATCAAAAAAAAAAACAGGGGGGGAAGGGGCCAATAGTCTAACCCAAGCAATGGCATTGCTGTCTTTTCATCGGAGAAGGGTGCTCCATGCATAAAGGGGTGCCCCAATCACTTACCCATTGAAGCAACATAACTGGGAGCTGTAACCTTCACGTAGCCATGGACGTGTGTGTTGCAGGGAAGACACCAAACAACCAGCAAATTTCTCTCGTGAAGACACACAGTTTGCATATTGGGAATCGAAGCTCCCTGGATGACTGACAAAAACTGACATCTCTCCCCTCTTCAGTCCACACAAAAGTAAGAAAATAATGTAAGAAACCCAGACATGAACACCATAATAACAACTGTGATGAAACCCAAAAAAGGAAAAACAAAATTTATACCCAATTTGAATATACTAAACCACCCTCCACCCCACATCCCCACGACCCCCCACCTCTATTAATAGTTGCCTTCCTCTCCTTCTCTTCAAGAAGGAAAGAGAGAGAGAGTGACAGAAAGAAAGAGTGCTCTTCATGAGAGTATCTCTGTAGAATTTGTCCAAACAGAGCAGCATATATATATATATAGAACGAAACCCAAAAAGAGGAAAATAAAACGTTTCTCCTGCTTCCATCATTCCATCAACCATGTGCAATCCAAACAACACCATATCTGTGACTGATCGTCATCATCATCACAAGCCCAAATCCCAGCAACCACAGAAAACCCACCTCTATTTCGATCTAGTCTCGCTGCCAAACACCATAAATCCTTCGAAAACAGCCAAGCAAGACCCCCAGAAACGCCAATCTGATCTCCCAAATGCCTCGGACGTACTAGCTGAAGCAAAAGCGCTCTTCAGCCTCGCCTTCCCGATAGCGCTAACTGCACTGATCCTCTACTCCCGTTCAATCCTGTCCATGCTCTTCTTAGGCCGCCTGGGTGACACCGAGCTCGCCGCGGGCTCGTTAGCCATGGCTTTCGCCAACATCACCGGCTACTCCGTCCTGTCCGGCTTGGCTCTGGGCATGGAGCCGCTCTGCTCCCAAGCCTTCGGCGCCCAAAGGCCGAAGCTTTTGTCACTTACCCTTCACAGGTCCGTCATTTTCCTTCTGGTTTCCTCCATACCCATCACATTCCTCTGGCTCAGCATATCCCGTATCCTCCTCTGCTTGCACCAAGAAGCCAGCATCACACGCTTGGCTCACACGTACCTCATCTTCTCGCTGCCTGACCTCATCACAAACTCCTTCGTCCACCCAATCCGCATTTACCTTCGCGCTCAAGGCATCACCCACCCGCTCACGCTAGCATCCCTCATGGGCACCATCCTTCACTTGCCCATGAATCTGTTATTGGTGTCCCACCTCCGGCTCGGCGTGGCCGGCGTCGCAGCCGCCTCAGCCGCGTCGAATTTGATAACATTAGTGGTTCTCGTTTGTTACGTGTGGGCGTCCGGCTTGCACGAGCCGACCTGGACGGCTCCGAGCCTGGAGTGCTTGACAGGGTGGAAGCCGCTTGTCAAGCTAGCTGCGCCGAGCTGCGTCTCGGTTTGTCTCGAGTGGTGGTGGTATGAGATCATGATCGTTTTGTGTGGGCTGCTAGTGGACCCCACCGCCACGGTGGCATCTATGGGTGTTTTAATTCAAACGACCTCGTTGTTATACGTTTTCCCGTCATCACTCGGGTTTGCGGTGTCAACTCGAGTCGGGAACGAACTCGGGGCGAACCGACCTGATAAGGCTCGGGTGTCTGCTGTCGTGTCAATATTTTTGGCGGGTCTAATGGGTTTATCTGCTGTGACTTTTGCATCATCGATGAGGGATAAGTGGGGAAGAATGTTTACGATCGATATAAATATATTGCGGTTGACGTCTTCCGCTCTGCCGATCCTGGGGCTGTGCGAGCTCGGGAACTGTCCGCAAACGGTCGGGTGCGGTGTGGTCCGCGGGACAGCCCGCCCAACCACCGCGGCTAACGTGAACCTTGGTGCATTCTACATCGTGGGCATGCCCGTGGCAGTTGGGCTCGGGTTTTATCTCGGGGTTGGGTTCTGTGGGCTTTGGCTCGGGCTGCTCTCGGCCCAGATTTCTTGTGCTGGTCTGATGTTGTATGTTGTTGGGACCACGGATTGGGACTACGAAGCCATGAAAGCACAGATGCTAACATGCACGGGAAGTGGAGAAAATGCAACAGCACGTGATCGTGACGGCGAAAATGAGCCGTTGATTTGCATAATGGTGACCTCATCATGATAGACCAATTGACTAAAGTAGGAACCATCGATGTAATTTCTTAAATTTTGTGATTTCTCTCTCTATTTTTTTGCCATTTTAGTGGAGCTTGATTGCGAATTCTTATTTTTTGGTTGGGGAAGTTCAATGGGTCTAGGTAAAGATGATAAATGAGAAATTTTGGTTTCTTTCCCAATTTTCAATTCCATGTAAAACATTTATGTATTGCACACTACGTAAATGATAGTGTAACGAAAAATTTAGTAATTTGTTAACCTAACATTGGACTTGTCTTGTCCATTCAAACATGTTTTCTTCTTCAACTTGTTATGGTTCTCCATTTATGGTCAACTAGACTTCGCTTATGTTGATATATAAATTTCATATCGAGAAAATACAAACTAATTCTTCAATATGTAAGTTCGTGGACCTCTTCGCAAGTTAATTGATTGATTTTTATTGAACGCTTTCACAAAAAATGAACCACCTTAAACGTCATGAAACGTGATCTTTGGGTTTAGCTTAGTGGACAGTCACATCGGTCATTCAACCTTATTGAGGTATGTCTTGAGATCAACTTTTAACAAAGTTATTGGGCCTAATACAGTTCACGAATGTAGGAAATATAAACGACTATATAGAATATTATTTAAGAGATGCAAGCCAGTTGAAGTACACAAGAACTTTATTCTCGCATCGTTTTCCTCTGTTCTTAATAACCAAGCAATCGTTTTGTCTCAAGCCCATTTCAATTTTGTGACCCTAGTTTCATCACCCCATCCTCACTCATGAAGATACAATCTTGGGTTAGGCCTAGTGGCTAGCTACATCAATCAGTTCGACTTCTTCAGAATATTCAAGATCTCACGAATATTAGGAAATACTCCGTATCAAACGGTCGTATTAACTGTTATTTACGAGATGCGAACCAGGTAAAGTACACGTAAAATAATCAAAAATAAAAACTTTCCTTTTTACATCATTTTCCTCTATTTCTACTAACCAAGCAACAGTTTTCTCTCATAACACTTTTCAATTTCGCCACTTGCTTGTAATTTCATCTCCTCTTTACACACCCCCACCCCAGCCCAAACCCACCCTCACCCCACACTCACTTCTACATGGTAATTAAAAGCCTAACGCGACTTTCTGAACATGAAATTTTCATGTGATAAGAAGAACCCCATTATCAATCCCCAATTGTGTACACAGTACATATCCCCATATTGAAATTACCCTGTTGGTCATCACAGTTCATTTTTCTTTTTTGTAGTTTTTCATTTGAAATTGGTACCTAGCTAAAGCTGTGGAGAACACTCAACTACGTGGTGTTCAATTTCCATCCTCATGATGAGGATTCCACCGGATAGGAAAACTTTCGGCATGATGAACAGTGACCATAGGGGAAAAGGGTCATGGAAAACCAGAGTGTCATGGAAGTTTGGGGGAGGGAAACAAAATAGAGTCTTGTCTGTTTTTCAAGTGGCAGAAGCTTTACATGCTGGGTTCGCACGAGGAAGGCATCAGCCACCCGCATGTCCCATTTCAAGTGTCAAATCCAATTTGTTATCATCATGGGTACCAAATTCCAGCAGCAATTCAGCTCCCTTCTTCCCGTGTCATGTTTGCAATTTTAAAAACTGACTTTTTCCCACGTATGTCTGTGCACTACTTTGACATATTATGTCTATATGCTACCCACTCCTTGTTAAAATGATTGGACCTCAGCCCATCAAATCCGTCAACTTCTGATCCAATTCAAAACTTTTGTTCACAACTTTGCTGTCATGTGCCACTTGAATTCTTCCCACATAATATTTGAATCCATTAGCCATTTCAAGCCACTTGGGTTTGAGGTCGTAGTCATAATCGTAATTGAAAATTGATTCCAACGTTCTTTGTTGGACGGGTCATGTTTCCTTACCCGCTAGCAAATCAACATTCATTGGCTGTCCAAAGGCCCTTAAGACAATCTAAAGACCTTAGTTAAACTACTTTGTAAGTAAAATATTTCCGTTAAAAACTTAATAAATTTGAGTGTATGTTTTATACTTGTCAAGTAGATTTATGGAAAATCTATCTAGTTCAAAGAGCTGACTATTGGACACTATCAAGAGGCTCAAGCTTTCAAAAAAAATTGGAATGTGATATGCATGATGCTAGCTTTAAACAAAAATATTGTAAGACAGGGAGGAGGAGAATAGGAAAGGATACAGGAGAGGTCAGCAAACTTGTCATAAACATAGGAGACTTTTGGAAGTTGCAATACTTTTTAATTAATGTTTATAGAAATAATGGCTTCACACCTTGATCTTGTCCATGTCTTTGGCTTATTCCTACAATTATTTGAGAGGCCAAACTAATCAAGCATATGGAGGGGAAAATTGTTGACAGGAATTGTCACTACCTTACCTTTCAATTGACGAGAGGTTTTGTTGGCTTCTTCATCAAAATATTTTGAATAGGAAAAGACGCGAGAGAAAGTTATGAGATTGAGGTGATATGTTCACATAAGGTCGTGAGTTTAAATTTCGTTGTGATGAAAGAAAACATCAATTATGATACGATGTTCCTAACTTGGTACAGATGTTATCAAACAATTTATGTATACTCATAACCATGATACAAAGCATGCATGAGCATGTTTCAAATACCTATGGTTGATATATATATAATATAACATAGCTTTGTAATGGGCAATATTATATGTTGTTGATCAGAACTCAACATTTTAGAAGACAAGCAAACAAAAACAAAAAAAAACCTGACACTCAGTTGTGGAAGCAAAGACAGTGGAGGAGATGAATGAGATCAGCATGGATAGAGCCAGAGCATATTCATTGCATTTGAAGCTTTGGGATAATTTGGATAACTATTGCTGCAAGTTGAAAGGTTTTGGCTAGCACTTATCTCCTCATGGAACTTGTGCTATTAGAGGCTTACAGCTTCTTCATGCCAAAGAAATAAAGTCTTTTGTGTTTGATTGTAGCAAGTAACCTTAGATTAAACTTTAGTCAACTAGTGAATTCTGTTTTATGGAACAAGTGATGTCTTTCATCAAAGTACGACACTTTATAGGGTAAAATACGGTCGCCTCTCTTAATGTTTCCATTACATACACTTGGTTCCTTTCTAGCTGTGAAAATTACTTCAAACTCCCCTATTTTAAATTTTTGATTTGATGACAACGCCCCCTTGACGTTACTTTGCTGTCAATAATCATAATTATTTGACAATTTTTACTCCCGTACCTTTACCTTTTTCCTCCGTTATTCAATTCTTTTGTCCGTCAGTGGTGTTTCCTTCATCAGCAGCCATCAGCCACATCCCGCCACCGCCAGCATCATGATTTCCCGCTTGTGTACACCCAGATGAGGGGCCTTTAGTGTCGTACGGATTAGAGGGCACTGTAGGACTTTGGGTGGTTGGGGTTTGAGCTGTGTAGTTAGCATGTGGCCTCCATACAAACTATGTAGTTGGCATGTGGCCTCCATACATCATCGGTTCTTAATGATGGTTAGGACAAGAAGATCTGAAGGGATGAGGAAAGAGTTTGAGATCAGATTTAGTCTTTTTGCTCTACTGTATGTTTCAGCTGCCAGATTTAATTGACTCCCATCTATGAGGATTTTGCAAAGTTTAGGACCAAAGGCGGTTGATAGACGAAGGTTTGGTGGCCATATGTTATTGGTGTTCTGGTGGGCATAGAAACAACGGCGGACGCACCGTTGTGGGGAGCTTAAGCATCTCCAATTTTTGTTTGTAATTATTGAGGGTAGCCTTTTCTAAACCATGATGTTGTTTAGCGGCATTTCAGCTAGATATAGCCTATAGGAGAGGGAGGACCGAGTAAGTTTCGGAACTAGAAGGGAGACGATTGTACTAAATTAAAATCTCAAGGAGGTTAACGAGTTCTACCATTTACAAGATATACCGACGTTGCTCAATGTCGTTTTAACTTGTACAAGCATAAGCTTATTAGAATACTTGCAAATTGCCACGACAATCA
>JAVXUP010004997.1:0-23502 GCA_033070095.1 Escallonia herrerae | reverse complement strand
CAGATTTAGACAAAGTGCAAAACTAAAACTTTCCTTCTTTTTGGGAAACCTTTGATGAGGAATTTTCTCAGATTTTTCTGGGCATGGGAAGTGTCTCGAACAATTCTATTTTTAAGACAGGTTTTTGAATTATTTAACATATTAAACAAAATTACTTTTAGCCTAGAATTTTATAGTGATCTAAAATTTCTATGACGCTTGAGTGTCTGAAATTTCATGGCATCCGGCGCCATTTGATATATTTTTGGATCTTGAGCATTAACACTGAACATTTTAGGGTTCCGAGCGAAAGATTAGGAACGACTGGTATTGCCTGAAATACCCATCGGCTGTTTAAAAAAGGACTCTTATAGGTTATATATAGGAGGATATGGGCTTTAGGTTTGGGGAAAACATGTAATTATACATAAGTCAGGGGACGATTGGGTAAAATTTTACTCATCAAAAAGAAACCTAATACCTAAACATGCTCGAGCGACAATGAATGACATCCATACGGTTTGTTATTTAGGTTTTGATAATCAAGACCTAGGACCGACATTTGAGCAAGTGCCAGAAGCAGATTTTGAGCGAAGTAGTACCTGCCATATTCCTTCCTATACCTACTTGAAAAATTATATATGGTATACATGTTCTCAATTAAAAACAAAAGTTTTGAAAACACTTTTATTGTCTTATGGTTGTTTGATGAAAACTTAAATGAAATGCCATTGATTTGTTGCATGAGTAATTGAATCATGATCAATGTATGTGGAATGAAATGATAGTTGACTATGTTACTGCGTCCCATATCCACAAGGGAAAGTGGATTCCGGGTCCCAGTCAACGGGACCATACGTTGGACGCACAATACTGTTGCACCATGGTTTGCCCTTGTGTCCACACTTTGTTATCCCGGGTGATGAGGGATTTTGGATCCTAGTCATTGGGACCATAACTGGCGCAGTATACATTTGATTAGTTGTGATAGTCTGGATGAAACTCTTGGTTGATATCATACTAATTTGAGAACCTTTTGATGAAGTACATATACATATATATATATATATGGGAGCTGATCCGTTGCTAGCGCTAGCACCGTCCGCTACATAATGTAGCGGACGGTAAGTTATCGTCCGCTACATTATGTAGCGGACGAGAAAACAGCGCTAGCAACGTGCTAGCGCTAGCAATGGATCACGATATATATATATATATATATATATATATATATATATATATATATATATATATGGGAGCTGATCCATTGATAGCGCTAGCAAATGGAGTTAAGTTGCTAGCGCGATCTGACCGTCCATCCTGAAAGATGGACGGTCCAGATCGCGCCTTTTTCCAAAACTGATCCCCGTCCGCCATACTGTCTCGCGGACGGGAGTTTTACCTTTTTGCCCTCCTCCCATGTCCGCGAGACTGTCTCGCGGACGCCTTTCTGTTCCTGACATGTGTCAGGAAAAAGGCGTCCGCCATACTGTATGGCGGACGATCTCTAGGCTGACACATGTCAGGGCCTGTCCCCTCGGTCGCCTATAAAGTCTCGGGCGTGAGCCCCGAGAACTGTCCCCTGGTATCCTAGAATCTATCCCTACTCGGCTCTTTCAGCAAAATTTATGCGGGGCTTTCAGATTCACTTGCTTCCATTTTCAGCACCCTTCAAGCTTTTCTTGGAGTAACACACTTTTGGTTCAAGCATCACTCAAGCAAGGTAAAGTTTGTGATCTTGCTACCGTTTATCTTAGTAATTTTAATTTGTTATGTTCAGTAAATATATAATTAGCAAAATAGGAGACACTTTTGAGATTATGTATATGGTATCCTAAATCGGTCTAATCGTCAAGATAATTTTGAGATAATAAGCGTATTCTATTTCTACATAGGTCTTTTTCACAATGTCTGATTTCGTATCGAGCTCCAGCACCCCCGTAGATGCTAGTGATCCGTATCTAGGACGAACCTTTCAAACGTTGGAAGAAGCTGGAGAATGTTTTCGAGCTTATTCATTGAGGGTTGGTTTTGGCATTAGAATAAAAACTACAAGAACAAGCAGCGTATCGAAAAGGATATGCTCTCGCTTATACGAGTGTCATAGGGGCAGAAACCCAGTGCAAAATGAGACACGCGTAGGCAACGATGACAGTGATGATGACGAAATAGGGTATGCGCGGAGAAGACGGGATTGCTTTGCGCGCACGAATTGCCAGGTCAAGATGTTCGTAAGCTATAAAGCCAAACAAGATCATTGGCTTATTACCAGCCTGGAACTGGCACACAATCACCCGTTAGTAACCCCTTCTAAGGTGAGTCAGATGCATCAACACAAGAAGGTGGGTAAGGTCGCGAGGAGCCTAATTCACACAATGAGCGATGCGCGGCTAGGACCTACCGACATGATTAATGTTCTTGCTGAACAGGCTGGGGGAATTCAAAATTTAAACTTTAACACGACAGACGTTCGGAACGCGGTCCGAACCCATAGACGAGCCGCGTATGACCTCAATGATGCGCAAGCGACAATGAGCCTATTGAAACGGATGCAGATGGAGGACCCGCAGTTTACCTTCGACTATAAACTTGACGACGAGCATCGAGTTAGCACAATTTTTTGGGTCGACGGTCGTTCGAGGCTAGCTTATAAGCATTTTGGGGATGTCGTGACTTTCGACACCACATACCGTACCAACAAGTACTCGATGCCGTTCGCTCCTTTCACGGGCGTCAATCATCATTATCACTCCATCCTGTTCGGGTTCGCCTTGTTAAGGGACGAGAGCGAGAGTTCTTTTGAATGGTTGTTTAGGGTGTGGCTGGAAGCAATGAACTTCAAAGCACCGACTGTTATCATCACCGATCAAGATTTGGCAATGAAGAAGGCTATTGCTACCGTCTTCCCAGATACTCGACACAACTTGTGCACTTGGCACATAAGCAACAAATACCCTGAACGTCTGCATCACATGTACGCAAGGTATCCAGACTTTAAACAGGATTTTGACAAATGCGTCCTCAAGTCATTAACGATTGAGGAATTCGAGGAGAGGTGGGAAAAGCTTGTTCGGGATTACTCATTGCAAGACAACGAGTGGCTCCAGCACTTGTACGGGCTCAAAGAGCAATGGATTGGTGTTTACACGAGAAGTCATTTTTCTGCGGGCATGAAAACGACGGGCAGGAGTGAATCTATGAATGCCACGTTCGATAATTATGTGGGTACAGCTACCAATTTGAAGAGTTTCGTCACATCAGCACAAAAAGCGGTTGCGTCGTTGTTCGTGAAAGAAAGGGCTGCAGACTTTGCAACCACGTACAAGCAAAGGAGAAGGTTGCTTGAGACCCCGCTGGAGCTGAACGGTGCCAAAGTCTATACGAAGGAGATCTTCCTGCTATACCAAGTAGAGCTGCAAAAATCGGGCCGATACAGTATATATAAGGTGGCAGAAAAGTCGTCGCGTGAGTACAAGGTTTATTCGCTCGTGAATGACCTCGTCCCTGAGAAGCTGCGCAGAATTTATACGGTGACCCACGACACATTGACGGACTCGGTGACATGTGTTTGTAAGAAGTTTGAGTTCCATGGCATCCTGTGTAGACACATTCTGCGGTTTTTCACACAGAAGAATATCAGGACAATCCCCGATAAATACGTCCTGCCACGTTGGACGAAAGGTGCAAACAGGTTGCACGGGACCATTTCCTTTCCGGAGCACCCGTATACTGACTTTGAAGAATCAGAGACGTTGCGGTATAATCATCTGGTGACGATGTTCACCCGTTTGTCCGTAAAGGGTGCTGCTACAATGGTCGGATATAAACATCTCCTCGAGGTAGCTCAGCAGCAAGAGCCCATCGTCGACCAATTGGAAGCAGCTTCAGTCAGCAATGCGGTTGACACCGAGCCTACGACGGGATCAGAAGATGACGAGCCGGGGGAGGGAGCCGACAATGATATCCGGCCTTCGGATCCAATTATATCGCAAACGAAAGGCCGCAAGAGATCTACGCGGATGAAAAGCTCTATTGAGACGGCAAGTCAACCAAAAAAGCTAAGAAGGTGTGCATTGTGCAACAAAATGACAGACCACGACAAGCGGAACCATTACAAGGCACTGGGGATAAGTCCAGTGCCTTTGCAAGACGGGGAAGAAGATGATGCCGAGGATGAGGACGAACAAGCTGCAGTGGAACTTTAGTGTACTGAATATTTTGTAATAATCTTTTATGAGCCATCAAAAGTGTCGGACATTTTGTAATAATATTTTAGTAATGACTCGTTTGTAATAACCTTTACAATCATTTTTTTATACGTGATTTCTTACACTGTCCGCTACACTGCGCAGCACAACATTAGAAACCTAAGGTATTAAAGAATACCCCCCCTACAACACTTAGTTTTTTTTGGTTTTGGTTCACTTCTCTGCGTCCGCTATACTATGTAGCGGACGGCCCCGCAGAATACCCCCCTACAACACTTAGTTTTTTTTTGGTTTTGGTTCACTTCTCTGCGTCCGCTATACTATGTAGCGGACAGCCCCGCAGAATACCCCCCCTACAACACTTAGGTTTTTTTTGTTTTTGTTCACTTCTCTGCGTCCGCTATACTATGTAGCGGACGGCCCCGCAGAATACCCCCCCTACAACACTTAGTTTTTTTTTGGTTTTGGTTCACTTCTCTGCGTCCGCTATACTATGTAGCGGACAGCCCCGCAGAATACCCCCCCTACAACACTTAGGTTTTTTTTGTTTTTGTTTACTTCTCTGCGTCCGCTATACTATGTAGCGGACGGCCCCGCAGAATACCCCCCCTACAACACTTAGTTTTTTTTTGGTTTTGGTTCACTTCTCTGCGTCCGCTATACTATGTAGCGGACATCCCCGCAGAATACCCCCCCTACAACACTTAGTTTTTTTTGGTTTTGGTTCACTTCTCTGCGTCCGCTATACTATGTAGCGGACAGCCCCGCAGAATACCCCCCTACAACACTTAGTTTTTTTTTGGTTTTGGTTCACTTCTCTGCGTCCGCTATACTATGTAGCGGACAGCCCCGCAGAATACCCCCCTACAACACTTAGTTTTTTTTTGGTTTTGGTTTACTTCTCTGCGTCCGCTATACTATATAGCGGACGGCCCCGCAGAATACCCCCCTACAACACTTAGTTTTTTTTGTTTTTGGTTCACTTCTCTGCGTCCGCTATACTATGTAGCGGACGGCCCCGCAGAATACCCCCCTACAACACTTAGTTTTTTTTTGGTTTTGGTTCACTTCTCTGCGTCCGCTATACTATGTAGCGGACATCCCCGCAGAATACCCCCCTACAACACTTGGTTTTTTTGGTTTTGGTTCACTTCTCTGCGTCCGCTATACTATGTAGCGGACAGCCCCGCAGAATACCCCCCCTACAACACTTAGTTTTTTTTTGGTTTTGGTTCACTTCTCTGCGTCCGCTATACTATGTAGCGGACAGCCCCGCAGAATACCCCCCTACAACACTTAGTTTTTTTTTGGTTTTGGTTCACTTCTCTGCGTCCGCTATACTATGTAGCGGACGGCCCCGCAGAATACCCCCCTACAACACTTAGTTTTTTTTGGTTTTGGTTCACTTCTCTGCGTCCGCTATACTATGTAGCGGACGGCCCCGCAGAATACCCCCCCTACAACACTTAGTTTTTTTTGGTTTTGGTTCACTTCTCTGCGTCCGCTATACTATGTTGCGGACGGCCCCCCCTACAACACTTAGTTTTGTTTTTTTTTGGTTTTGGATCGCTTCTCTGCGTCCGCTATACTATGTAGCGGACGGCCCCCCTACGACACTTAGTTTTTTTTTTGGTTTTGGATCGCTTCTCTGCGTCCGCTATACTATGTAGCGGACGGCCCCGCAGACCCCAACACTTAGTTTTTTTTTTTGGTTTTGGTTCACTTCTCTGCGTCCGCTATACTATGTAGCGGACGGCCCCGCAGATACACATATTATCGATCACTTTGTTATTTTTTGAACACTTGCCCTGCAGATAGACAGATATCCAACACTTGGTTTCCCACCGTTAAATCACATTGGTCAATAAAATCAATCGCATTCAATAAATTTTTTGGGTTAAAAAAGTGTTGTAACGTTACAATGTGAATTGGGGAACATCATCTCTCGCAGGAATTATGTTCCTTACACGGATTTACAATAAACCTAATAGCTCTAGGCCGGCCATTTATAATTTGCCAAGCAATCCTATACCTAAAGTCTTGTATGCATTCTTCGCTCCAGACAGTCTTCTTGAGGCTCTCAGACCGGCAAATGTAATCCATGTACATGCAGAGGAAGACGCCGCAGTCCGAGGAATTATGTTGCTTGGGCCTACTCCTCTTTAATCGGAAAATGAGGACCGGCCTGCGCGATACCTTCTCCCGACGCCTACCATTGACCAGGGCAGCAAAAAGATTCTGCGAGAACCATAATAAGCATTAAACATAGCTAGCAAAATAAGATTAATCAGTTTTATAATATGCAAGTTACAACAAGAAGGAAACAGGATCTTACCATGGCATCCAACTGGCCTATGCCTCGGTACATATCAATCACAGGCATCACGTCGGTATCGTCGTAGAGACTGTCGACGACTGAAACCGTGCTCTGTAATGGTTCGTAGCAAACCAAGTACCAGTGCGCATTCCCTAAAAAGGGGATTAGAAACACGTCGGCAACACTTGCGCTCACTGGACTATCCCTAGCAAGATATGCTTGTAGGTTAGGGGACGGTTTCCACTGGGCCATGCCTCTCCCCTTCCTTGCATTGCCCCAGTCGTGCCACTCTTGTACTAGGAGCTGATGGAAAAAAGCATCCAAGATAAACACGCGCAGACCGATGTCTGGATGCTCCCGACACCTTCGCCTCAGAATTTGCACGTAGTGCGAGATGACACCGCTGTCTAACCAAGATCCCGGCGCCAGCGAGGCGATCTCTGTCCAAGAGGCATTGTAATCCAAGCCCTCGGGGTGATCCACGTCATACGACGCTCCGTCTTGGGGGGCCCCGCTAAAATAACGGGCTCGGATTATATCGCATTTATGCGGCTTTAGGGGCCTGGCTGGATGCCCTTTCGGATATTGCCCTCGGGGGTCGATCGGGGGATATTGGCCTCCAATTCCTTCTTCGGCCGGCTGATATTCCCCTTCGGGGCCGCCAACTGGTCCCGCCCACGGGACAATGGGCAGTGCCTCGGAGAAACCGTAGTTTCCGAAAGGAAAGTCTTGCGTGACTTGAGAGAGGGGTTCCGGGAACAAATTGAAGGAGGGGCCGCTGTAATCGCCCCACGACGCTTGAGCCTGTCCCATCCCCGCTTCAGAGGTACCAACAACTCCCTGACTCACCCCTGAAGCCTGTCCAGAGGGATCACCGTATCCCTGGCTGACGCCCGTATAACCCATTCCCGGGCTTACTCCCGAAGACTGGCCCGATGCTTGGCGCAAAAAATTCCCGCAGCCTAAAGCCAATGTCGCAGCCTGTTGGCAAAGATCCTCGCCCATTGCGCTCACCAGATCCCTCCGCTCACTCAACTTCTGGAAGAATGCAAGCGAGGCATTAACCTACATCCAAAGAGATAAAAAATTAAGTAACTTCAATCAGACATTTATATTCAACTAATTTGGTTCAAGTCAGACTTGTTGGGCAACTTACGAGATTGTATGCCATACGCTCATCGATCTGACCCCTAGGCGCATACCTCTCCCCACGTTCAAAGTTTACAGGGGCTACTCTCCTCCGCGTGATGCGGTAGTACCACTCATCGTACTGATCGATGCTGATAACGGGGTCTGGCTCCGAGACGATGGCCGCCAGTGTGTCCTGCCAAGAAGTCCAAAGCTCTATTTCGGCCGCGCACAATTCGTACGCATTGGCGGTGCCAAACACTCCGACATCCGGTGGGTTCCTGTTAACCCTCATATCCGGGGCATCGACTGGCAAACCCTGCTCCAACTCAAAATGGCGCATTGCTCGGTCGGGCAGCTGCCACTCTGCGAGCTCGAAATGGATCAGGGGTGTGCGCTGCAACCCGGAGAGCGTGAAGACGAACGACTCTCCCACCCGTCGCGCCAAACGTATGTACGGTGCCCAACGCATTTGGCCCGGAGATAGACGGTCGAACTCCCCTCGATAGTACGTAATGTTGTGATGGGGATCGACTCTCCTCTTGTAGTGGCTAGCCCTCCGGCTGTACTCCCAAGCACACAACCGAGGCCAGACTTTGTCGGTTCCATCCCTACGCGTTGGTGCACCGGGAGCAAGGTGTTCGTAAGACCACACCTGAGAACATCAAAAAATTATATTTATATCGTCGATTCAACAAAAATAAAACACAATAACGAAGACATGATTTATATGATATACCTGCAATAGCGAGAGACATGCACATATGGCTTTGGAGTTGGGCCTCGTTGCCTTGTGCAATGCTCGGTACAGATACGAAAGAACCGCTGCACCCCAGGCATAATCCCCAACCTCCGACAGGTTACCCAACAACGGTAAATATTTCACGCTGACCGTGTTCTTCGACGTCGTTGGGAATAAAATTGCTCCCATCACCCACAAGAGGAAGGCCTTTGTGTACACCACAAGCTCACGGCCCGTATAGTTTTCCGGCAAAACCCCGTAGGTATCTACCAACCACTTCAACTTTATACCACCAGTGCTAAATTGATCCTGGGGTATCGAAGTGAAGAAGTCTCGCGCTGTTCTCTTATTCGTTGCGTCTGACGGAGGAGCAATTACCGGCCGCCCCGTCACCGGCAACCCCAAGATGAACCCTACATCTTCTAGGGTAATCGTCATCTCTCCGATCGGGAAGTGAAACGTATTCGTTTCACTTCTCCACCTCTCAACAAGGGCACCTATCAAGGCCCGGTCAAGCTGTTGAAAGATCTGCCCATGCGTGAAAATCCCAAACCCAATTCCACGCAGTATGCTTTTCTGGGAATTGTTCAAGGTCCATCTCGTGAACTCGCGAGATACTTCTACGGTGGTGAGAAGTTCTCTTTCCTACGAATTATTAATAAATACAATTTGAGCAAAATTTTTGGTAAAACAACGTTCGTAATAATAAGAAAGTTGATAAATAATGTATCTTACTCCACCATCCCATATGAGCGTACTGATATGGTTGGCTTGGTCGTATAACACGGATGGATCTTCTGGTCCAGGGATAAATTCCATTTTTTGCAACTGAAACTATGGAATTGGATTTTACAAACGCTAGCACATGAATAAATACATACATATATAAATCCTCATCACCGCTAGCACATGCTCAATGCATAATCAAAACCACGCATAAAACGCAATATTGATCACAACTATAGATTAGAAACATGTAAAGGATTGATTTTGTGAACTTACGTGATCTATTAGGGGGGGATTAAAGCTGCTCTTATGAAGAAATTGCGCAGATCTGCTTGCCAACGCCGCTGGGAATATTTGTGAGTAGGAAGAACACGGGGAGAAGAAGAGTGTAGAAGTTATAGGGGGACTTTCTTTTGGGTTTGAATATATATATTTGCTGTCCGCTGGACAATATACATTTGCCGTCCGCTATATAGTCTCGCGGGTCTGTTCCTTGTCCGCTATATAGTATCGCGGACGCTAGACTTTTGGTAGTTTTCTCTACGTCCGCTATACTATGTAGCGGACGACACATCTTCTCTACGTCCGCTACATAGTATAGCGGACGGCCCCGCAGAATGTTTTTGGTTGTGTTCTCTACGTCCGCTACTTAGAATACCACTACTTAGTTTTTTCTTCTACACTTTGTTCCACCTCTCCAAAACTTCGTTTTTTCTACACTTTTTTCAGTTTTTAAAACTGAAAAAAAGAGGGAAAAAAAATTTGTCAAACGGGGCCTTAGTTTTTTCTTCTACACTTAGTTTTTTCTTCTACACTTACTTCCACCTCTCCAACACTTAGTTTTTTCTACACTTAGTCCAAACTGTCCGCTATATAGTATCGCGGATATACTTACCGCAGAAAATGGTTGGCACGGACCAGACATTTTTTTTCAGTTTTTAAAACTGAAAAAAAAAGAGGGAAAAATTTTTTGTCAAACGGGGCCTTAGTTCCCGACCTTCCCGAACCCGGCCTAAGCGGAGGGCCCCTTATATCCGCTATATATATAGAACTATACAATGTGGCGTAATGTAATAAATTGGAATAAATTGGCGCCCGTGATGCAGTTTTAATAAATTGAAATAAATTGGCCCGAAGACTTGTTTTAGCGACATAGTACGTTAATGCTATTTTAATAAACTGACGCCCAAAGACTTGTTTTAGCGACGGAATCAACAATCTCAATTTTTCCAAAAAATAATGTACAATTCATAATCAACGATCTCAATATATCAATATATCGAGGCAACAAAAAAAGGCACAATTAACCAAGAAAAAATTTGAAAACATAATAAACAAGAACATAAATATTTTTATTATAATAAACTATGGTTCACAAATGGGGTACGAAAGCTTTTCACAAGCGCTCCGTTCAAAGATTACAACTTGAAAATCCCACCACCCAAGGTGTTCGAACACTACAAAGTCCCCGAGTTCGAGGCCATGCTGGCGCACGAAGACGTTCCAACCCTCTGCGAATTCCTTTTTTTGGGATCGGCCGGGCTTCAGCTTGATTTCAACCTGCCATGCCCCCTTGCGGCTATATAATCTTGCACTATCATGAATTGTTGTAAATTGATTGGTAAATGCTTCCGGTATGTCCTACCAAACACAAAATACAAAAAATAGGTTAGTTTTGGTTAAGAAAAACAAAAGATCAAACTTTTAACACACGAAAATACAGAGAAAGAGAAAGAGGGATAGCCTACAAGTTCATGCTCAAATCCCGGCATCATGACTTTGAAAAAGTGTTTGCCTACCAGGTGCAAGTTGCCAATATAATCGTAGGCGTAGGTGGTCTCCGATCCAGAAGCCATCGAGATCGTCGTTGAGGTGAGGACGGTGGTGTCGGCGGGGAGATGTGGGTGACCGGAGATGTGAGTCGCCGTAGATGGGGTAGCGGCTTTAGGTTAGATGTTCGAGAGAGGGGACGCCGTCCGCTACAATAATATAAATACCCCGATCTGATTAAATATTTATAGCAGGAGAGAGTTGACGCCATACAGATACCAGGGGACAGTTCTCGGGGCTCACGCCCGAGACTTTATAGGCGACCGAGGGGACAGGCCCTGACATGTGTCAGCCTAGAGATCGTCCGCCATACAGTATGGCGGACGCCTTTTTCCTGACACATGTCAGGAACAGAAAGGCGTCCGCGAGACAGTCTCGCGGACATGGGAGGAGGGCAAAAAGGTAAAACTCCCGTCCGCGAGACAGTATGGCGGACGGGGATCAGTTTTGGAAAAAGGCGCGATCTGGACCGTCCATCTTTCAGGATGGACGGTCAGATCGCGCTAGCAACTTAACTCCATTTGCTAGCGCTATCAATGGATCAGCTCCCTATATATATATATATATATATATATATATATATATATATATATATATATATACATATGTAGATATGTATATATATATATGTATATATATACATATATATATATATATGTATATATGTATATATGTGTATATATGTATATATATCTGTATATATGTATATATGTATATATATATACCAAAGCGCCCCTGAGGTGTAAAATTACCAGAATGCCTCTCTCGGACTTAAATCACCCAAACGGTCTTTCCGTAAGTAGAATCACTGAAATAAGCTTCCCATATGTCAATTTATGCAAAAATACCTTTCTTAGGTCAAATTACCAAAATACCCCTTCGGGTGACAAATTACCAAAACACCCCCATTACACTTTAATCATCAAAATGACTTTTCCAAAAGCAAAGTCACTAAAATAGTCTTACTATATGTAAATTTACTTCAAAATACCTCTTATAGGTAAAATTACCAAAATACCCCTTCGGGGTGGTAAATTACCAAAACACCCCCGGGGGTTTCTGGCACCGAAAAAATAAAAAAATATCTTAAACCACTATTTTAAACATTCTGATGTTATTTATGGCCTAAAAAGCATTTTAGAAAATTTTCGCCAGAAACCCCGAACTAGTGTCCGGATCGAGCGCTAAAAGGCCAGTTTCGTGAAAAATACCTATCGGCCTCAGAATGGCCTGAAATTTTAGCAAATGAATCATATCTGTAAGATAAGATATGTATAAAATTTTCAGATCAAAATATCTTGGTTTGATATGCAAAATAATTCAATAAAGTTATTTAATCGGTGCTCCAATTTAGCACTCTTTGCGGACTCCAAAAATTCCCAAACTTTTCCAGAGCGTAGATCTCTAAAAATTATTGGGGGTTATTGTTTTGAATTTTGTCTAATTTTGGTTCTAGCTATTTATTAAAATTTATTGAAAACCTGTTTAATTTAATATCCATCTCTAGTGACAATTACATTACTATTCAAATTCACACACACACTAAAACACCTAAATCACACGCACACTCCATCTTCAACCTCACGACTGGATATATGCAGCTATGACAAATCCACCTTTTCACCCACGGTTACACCCCATTTCTCATTCCTATAACTGAAACCCACATGCTAACACACTAATACACAACATATAAACATTATTACACATATAATCACCCATACAACACACTCGTACGCCAAGAACACACACACACACACACACACACACAGTTCGGTGCCAAACACTTACCAAACCCACACAAACTCACACCCTAACCCCTCGAAAGTTCACTAAACTCACCTCCCCTTTACTTATATTCACATCGACATGATCAAAGATTCAAATTACACATACAAACACACTGTCGCAGCCATGAACACACACACGAGCACACCTATTACACACACGGTTACAGTCACGCACTCCTGGCTCCAAAACACCCACCAAATCCTTCGAAAACTCACTGACATCCATTCTTTCTCCTCATTCATAAAAATTTACACATAATTACGCAATTTGCACACATCTATACGCTGAAACCCCAACATGAACGCCTGCAACTCCTCCACTGTTCCACCGTGTTCATGGCTACCCCATCCACTGTAAGAAGCTCAAACAAAAATTGAAATTGTAGACTAGGGAAGAAGGGGGAGGGATTACCTTCGAGTTCATTCTTCATGCTATCTTTTTCCCTCAAATTTCCAGTCCCCTCCTCGAAGCTCTGTTTTCTCTTTTCTGCTACTGTTCTTTGTTTCTTCCCTTTTGTTTTTCTTTGTTTTTCTTTTCTTCACCCGAAATCTTTATCCACCCATTATTAAATGATTAAATTAGCTTACTCACTCAAGCAGGTAGGTGGTGGCAAATCCAAAAAAAACATTATTTTCTAAATTATTTTTATAAAATCACAAAATGGCTAATTACACCTATGTCCCTAAGGTTTGGGGGTAATTACACGCGAGGACACAACGTTTCAAAATGTAACATACGTGACCAAAAAAAGTTTAAAAAGTAACATTTTTATCCAACCGTTAGGGTTCCGTCCAAAAAGTGTAATTTTCATCATTACGTATTTTGAAAATGGCAATACTGTCCCTGTAAAGTATATCGTGAATAATTATAATTTTTAATTTTTAAATTAGGGTTTTAAAATCTAATTTGAAAATTAGGCTTATCAAACCCTGAAAATAAGAACCTAATTTGAAATTTAGGGTTTTGAAACCTTAAAATTAAGGTTTCAAAACCCTAATTTTCAAATTAGGGTTTCTATCCCCAGATCTGATCTCGCCGCCGACAGCCCAATCCTCCTCCCTCACCCCACGCCACCGGCAGCCTCTCTCGGCCCACCATCCAGCAGACTCGCCCCACCCCACCACGCCGGCAAGCCCTTGCCAAACCCACCCCACCACGCCGGCAAACCCTTTGGCAAACCCACACCGCTGATACGCCCCCGGCAAGCCCCTTGGCAAACCCACGCCGTTGAGACACCGCCGGTAGCCCTTTCTCACTCTAAACCCCATTTCAATTCAATTTAGTAATTCAATTCAATTCAACGGAGTGGTTGTCATCATTTCTTGGGCGACGGGGGTCTTTGAGCGATGATCGGCGTCCAACTCGAGGAGAGGAGAGAAAGCTGTGCGGCGACGGGGGAGGGGGAGAGTGGTGCGGTGGCCGGGGAAGGGGGAGGGTGTTGTGGTGATGGGGATGGGGTCAGTGATTGTAGCAACAACAAAGGGCGGAGGCAGACGGGGTGGGTGGGGGGTGACCAGGGGAGGGAGGGCTAGGGGGGCCGCGAAGGCAGGGGTGTGGGTGGCGGCGAAGTGGATGGGGAAAGGGTAGGGGAAGAGAGAAAGAGAGAAAAAAAATTAGGGTTTTTCTTTTCTAAAAAGAGACAATGGCATTTAAAAAAAATAACTTTCTAACATAAGGGTAATAAAGTCATTTTGTTAAAACCGTTAGAATTTTTAGGATTCCGTTTGTCAACGGACATAAGTGTTACATTTTGAAACTTTGTGTCCTCGAGTGTAATTACCCCCAAACCTCAAGGACATAGGTGTAATTAGCCCATTACAAAAAGACCCCCCAAACTTTCCAAAATTACAAAAATGCCCCCTAAATTTTCACAAATTACATTTTTGCCCCAAAATTCTTTTAAGCTTCCATAAGCTTTTAATACCCGATTATTACTCAAATGGTTATTTTAATCGGCTCCTGAAATTCGGGATATTACAGTAACATTCCGGAATTTTTCAAAATGTTAACACTCAATCGATCCATAACACTAAGATAATAGTGTCCTCAACCTCAATAAATAATCCATTAACTTTCAGAGCAACTAAATAACCCATCAACTGTCAAAGCAACTAAACCGTTAATTTTAAATCTTAGTAAACTATCGTGGGTGAAATATCAAATTAGGTCCTACAAATTTAAACAATAACGTTCACTCACGCAGGGGCTCTAATGATTAATACTAAGATCAAATGTATTCTTACGCTCAGCTCTAATCAACACAAGCAACCTCAACCTAATGCTGGCTGTCACCTACCTAAAGGAAGTCAAAGGAGGGTGAACTTTTGAGACCCCAGTAAGGTCGATCAAATATTTAAAAACAAGAAAACGATACGGACGAGCTTTTATATAAATTCAAACAAAATTTTTTAAGAGCATTTTTAATAAAACACAACACTTTTATATAGACAAACAGTTTTACATTGAAGTCCAATAACATCTTTTCAAATGATTTTTGTTTTGATGAAATCATTGCAATTCGATATAAACATAGAGACGAGTATCATCTCGATCCCTTAATTCAATAATCGTTTCAAAAAAATTTAGGTGTAATAAAAATATAAACTAGAAACACTACAAGGAATAAGGCTTTTAGCGAAGGGAAAATTCATCGCTAAAAGCCTAGATTCCTTCGCTAAAAGTTTTAGCGACAAAAGTCTCATTGCTAAATGTCTCTCGTATAAAAGGCCGTTACTAAAAGTTTTGCAATGGAATTATAAAATCCGTCGTCTAATATAGAACGTTTGGCAAAAGATTTATTTCTAAATTAGCGACGGAATATCCGTCGCTAATTTTATTTTAATTTATTTTCTGTTTTGAGGAAATTAGCGACGGGATAAAATTTTTAGCGATGGAATTAATCTATCGCTAAAAGTCATTTTTAATTTTTTTAATGCCCAAACCTATAGTAGAAAAACTCAAACTAATTAGGTCCCATCCTCCGTCAACAATCTCAATATCTCAAACACACGATTAACAATCTAAAATCATCAATTAACAATCTAAAATCATCAATCAATAATCACAATTATTAAATGCACAATTAACAACCTAAAATTATCAAACAAATAGTCAATGTTCAAATAACACAAAATTGTTCAAAATGTACATATCCGATGCGATTAATTTAAAATATTGTCTAATTACGGCTCAGAGTTCAACATTGGAGGAAAGGTTTTTCACAAGTGCTTTGATCAAACATCAGCACTTGAAAACGCATTTGCCCCATGTGTTCAAAGATTACAAAGTCTCCTAGATAGAGGTCATGATGCTGCACGAATTCGTTTCAACCCTCTTCGAAGCAAAGTTTCTCTTGGCCAAGCTTCTTCTTCAATTTAACAGGCCATGACCCCTTGCGGCTGGTTAAAGTTGCTTCAAATCTCAATGTGGTAAGCAATCTGCAAAATGCTACCGGTATGGCCTAACATATTCATAATACAATAAGACAGGTAAGTTTTTAATCAAAGATAAAACTTTTAACACACACGAAAACACAGAGAAAGCGGGATGGCATACAAGTTCTGTATGAAAACCAGGCATCATAACCTTGAAGAAGTGTTTGCCGACTAAAACATCCCTGTTCACCAAAGCAGAAGCCATTTAACCTACTTTAACATGAAAAACCAATCGAGCATTATTCAATTGATGAGCATCAATTTCATAGCTGAATTAAATCTATTAAATGTCACACTGTATAAGACCTTTAAGCTTTTAGTAACTAAATTCTGTTAAAGTGATGCACATAAAACGAACACAGAGAACACAACAAGCACATAGATCTTTCGAAGTTACTAGCTTTTCTATAAAAGTACTATCAAGTGTCACTGTTTTCTACATTTTTTGCCATCAACCGAGCGAATACAACTTTCAGCAGCAGTTTTAAATTAAACAACACTACATGTAGTAAGAGAACCAAAATCAGAAGTTTGCTTGCCACTGATCGATAAAAGGAGATAAGATTAGAACATGCTTGTTACAAGTATCTTTGTGCAGCGAGAAGGCAATTAAACCTCATGAACTAAGCCTGCTCATGAGTCATGACCTCCGTAGTGCCCTTACCATAAGATCAGATTAGAAGCATGTATATCTTGAGTCAACAATCTCATTCGAGGCAATAGGCATAATGTGTACTGACGAACACCGTCAATCGAACCGTGTCCGTGCGACCTAACAGGTATCTCAATTCAATTAGGTCCCATCCTCAGTCAACAATCTCAATTCTCAAATGCTCAATGCAAAAAAAATTAATAAAAATCACACATTCAATTCAATTCTCCATTGGCTTTCTCAAGTTTGTTTTCCAAAGGACAAATCCCATACATTATCGTGGGGCATTTTTATCATTTTTGATAGCCATTACATGAGAATAGCACCAAATCAGAAACATTCTAAACCAATCTGCATCAAATGTACGTATATTTAAATCATCTTTATGCATGCCAAGGGAAAATGGAAAAAAGGTTAAGTTATGTGAATACAGCGAACCATAAAAGCGCTTGTGCTCTCGGCCACTCTTCCTTTAGTAAGCATTACTCTGACTAAAACAAGTGGCGGTCCTTGAAAATAATCGTTAGGTCATAGATAAAAAGTAAACATAATTTCCAACTCTTAAGATGCTACTCATTTTTTCATTTTTTGCTAAAATACATGTTGTGTGTTATGTGACTATTGTTAAAATATATATGTCCTGCCTATTGAAGTATAGGCTGATCCTTCTGAAGCTACTCATCCACTTCTCTTCTTCTTATATTTCCCCTGCTCTCTCTATTTCTCAAATGGCTACCTTATTTGTTGGGTTCTCTGCGGCTACTTCTATGCCAATTGCCTCTTCTCCTTCTCTAACAAGTGTTACATATCTTCATCAAGTTCTGCAAGAATCTCTTCCATTTTTGCTGCATCACTCACTGCTTTTATTCCTACACCCCACTTCACAACTTATTTTGGTTCCTTTTCTTCCAACATACCTTTCACCCAAATGCAGGCCATCCCTTTCTTCCTCTCCAACATTTTTCAGCTATCTATGCCCAACCACAGCTCTTTACTTCACCCCTTCAAGGGTATACTCTACCCAATACTTCTATGACAAAAAATCCACCACTGTGTCAATTCCCGACATGCCAATTTCAGGGACAACATATACTTCCACCTTGTTGTCATCATCTTTCCATAATCTCCTTCACTTCCATCTCCTTTACTACTAAGTGTATCAAATATTAATTCTACCAATTACTTATTGTGGTAAACATTTTCGTTCTATCTTAGTAAGCAAGGATCTCATGGGTTTTATCGATGGCTCTTTCTCATGCCGCCAAAATTTGTTCTTGATACTGAAGGGCAACTTATTGGGAATCCTTCCCATGGCACATGGATTCAAAAAGGATCAGGTTAATCGATCAAGAGCGACGACTGCTGCATATTCATTGGTCATCCAAGAGTGAGACTTCAACTGCATTTCTTTAGCCAGTTCATACTCTTATTCAAAAAGCATTGGTTAAAATCGCGATAATGGTAGTAAGGCTGATGGTCACGGATGTGGTAACGCTGTTAGGTTAGTGGTCAAGGCCGTGGTAAACAAGGACGTAGAGATGATGGTTCTCCTTACTCTACATAATTTTGAATCGTTCCAACAACACCAACATAACGTAAAAAAAGAAGTCAAAATCATCGGCTGAATAGTTCTATGGCATCAGTCGAAGATTAGGTTGCATCATATAGTTGAATAGATTGCCAATTAGATAAAGGACATGAAATTGCAAGATGCTCCGCAATCGCTATCAAAAACAGACGTGATGAATCTTTCTTCTTGTTTTTATTTCAGTAGAGTGGCAAGAGCTCGTAACCCAGGGGCATTCATCCAATGTTGGCATTTTTTATTTTTTATTATCTATTTCTAAACCAAATTTCTCAACATTTTCTACTAACTTTAGTTTGCCCTAGAATGCAATTTTATTTGAGTTTCATCGTTGTTATGCGGATAATGTTGCACAAGAATTGACTAAATAAGACTAAACGGAACTTACCTTAAGGCACAATAGCCGACGGCAGCATCGGTGGCGCGATGAAGGTGGCAGTCTTTTCACGCGGCAACAGTGGAGGTAGGGGTCACCGTGGAGGGGGATTGCCGCAGGTGGGTCACCGTGGAGGGGAATCGCCGGAGGGGGGTCACCGTGGAGGTTAGTCACCGGAGTAGAACAGCGATGGGAGATTTTTTAAAGAGAGAAACGGGGGAAGAGAAAGAAAGGCAGATCCGGTTGATTTAATTGAGGAATTTAGCGACAGATTAGTCCCGTTGCTAAAAGTCCGTCGGTAAATCGCAATATCTATCGACGGAAGTTTTGGCGACGGATTCCTTCCGTCCCTAAAATAATTTAATAACTCTAGAAAAATTTAATTTTGTAAAAAAACTTTTTGGCGACGGGTAAACTGTCGCCAAAAGTCAGTCGGTAAAAATTTGTTGTTAAAATTTTTAGCGACATAAAATCTCGTTGTTAATTAGTTTGAAGTTATTTTAGCAACGGACTGAATTTCGTCAGCCAAGTCCGTCGCTAAAGGTAACTTTTAGCGACTGATTTTTAGCGACGGGACAAAATCCGTCGCTAAAAGTACTTTTTCTTGTAGTGAAATACTAAACATGAGCAGTACACTAGCAAAGCCACCCCGGCAGTGCTCAATACGCTTTACATATGCATGTGTACACTGACTAGTCCATCTACGTACTAGTATAACCCAACCAACAGACCATCCTTATAACTCTAGCAATACAAACCATCCTTATAACTCTCAAATTACTAACTCGTGTTAACATTTAGAAGGAGTAAATACAATTGAAAATGCTTTACGATGAGCAATCAATAAACATATCAAATGAACAATGAATTTCAAGATGAGATAAAACAGAGATAAGTACAACTCAAGATGTTTTACGATAGTCGAACCAATAAACATATGAGAATGAAGCAAAATTCCATGGGTAATTTAAAAACATCTTTCTATCAATCATAAAAATCAACATTCGATCTAGTTTGAAAAACTGTTGTTATAAGAATTCAAAATCAGAATAATGAAATAGGGTTCGAATAGAATTCCTTACCTCCGTCCAAGCTCAGCGATGCTACCAACCTCGATCAATATTTTCTAAATAAACCTAGATTGGCAATCTGTTTGTTAGAACACAATCTATGCTAAAATACTATAAACCTAATATTAGCTACCCACTACGTGCTCACTTCTAACTCCAAAATCGTTCATCTCAAAGCGCTCCTCGCACGCGGCTAACCTACCTGAAAAATACATACGCTCCTTAACGTGTAACAATATTCCAAATTCATAATAAATTATAAGAAAACGCTTTTATAGCTTAAAATAGCATAACAAGTTAAAATATGAATTTTTCTAAATTTTTGAATATTTTGGAATTAAAAATAATTTATTTAAATGCAATGAAATCCATAAATAGCCATAATTACTTCTAGCTGAAAATAAAGCCCATAATTTTTTTTAATAACTTTAGAATATGTATAAAAATTATATAAATTAAAAGATATTAAAATGTCTGTAAGTCCAATAAGTGAATAACTTACTTGAAATCAATGAGACGTTTGTAAGTCCAATAAGTTTTTACTTAATCGCTACTAACACATGTGGGGATATGTTTGGTCATTTAACACCTTAAAAGCTCTCTAAACCTAAAGCATATGACTTATAGAACTAAAATGGATATATATGTAAAAAGTGCCTCCCTTTTATTATATGAATATATTTGCTAATTAGTGTTCATGTTATTCTGTTATTCTAAATGCTAAGTATATATTTATTTGTAATGATGTTGACCATTAAAATAAATGTTTAAAGAATATAAATATTTAACGATGGTACTGTAACATAATCTACTCATTCTTTTTTCAACTTACAATTCAAAGGAAATAAAGTAAACGTATATACAGATGCAAATATTACATAAGAATTGCATGACAATCTAATCAGACTTTAACTTTTAATGTGTATGAGATGCATAAATATCATGTTGGATATCATGTTTGTATCTTAATAAGTCAGTGATTCCTTGAAACAATGATTCATAAAGAAGATAAGAAAAGATAATGACATTTTACGAATCCAAAGATAAAGAACTAGATCTTAACCTAACATTTCAAGTTAAAAGACTTGATTTTGAAATGTTACATGTTGGACGATTAAAAGAACTCGATAGTACTATGGTCTCGACAAGTTACTTAAAACTGTTACAAATAAAGTATTTAAAAATTTCTTACCAACACTTATAGCTTTAGGAAAGTAGATTTTTTTCCCTAGAAATTTCGCTACCTAGTTGGCATCCACGGATGTCGTGGTTGACAGAAACACAATTGATTAATCCTTATTTGTTTCATGATATGTAATACTCCGAACCTTGATATTGTCTAGCCGGTTTATTAAAATTTCAGCTACGATTTTCATATGCAATACGTAGGTTGATTTGCAGAGACGATATTTTGTAGGTAATATTTAGCGACTAAATTTTTAAGAATCATAAGTTGTAAATTATCGATAGCCATTATAAGTGATATTGATTGAGTTTTTTTAGTGACAAGTAGCGTAAATGATATTTTTGGAGGCCTTTAGCTACAAATTGGTGAATATTAGACATTCTGATTCTTAGCAAAATTTTTAGAAAACATAAGTTATAATTTAACGATTGCAGTTATAAGTGATACCGATTTATGTATTTAGTGACGATTAGCGTGCCCAAATTTTTATTAGCATGCCCCGAATTTTATCGACAACTACGATTAGTAATTTATTTGAAAAATTATAGTTAACTCTTTATTTTTGGAAGGAAATCAGATAAGAACAAATGAAGGGAATTTAGGGGGAATATAAACCTTACCTTAATTTGGCTTTCGGTTACAGCCTAACAAAAAAAAGGAAGAGAGAGAGAGAGAGAGAGAGAGAGAGGACATTACAGAGAAGGATGTGGGTGTGCTCGTTGGAAAAGTGTGTGGGTGTGCTCGTGCGAAAAGTGAGAGAGGGGCTGCACGAAGCTTGGCGTCAGATTCAGGCGATCGGATCGACCATTTGGTAAGACTTTTACTCCCTTTTTCTCAATTAAACTCATTGTTTTAAGTGAGTAGGGGTTGAATTTGTGGGTAGACAACCGTAGCGGTGAGTGTGAGGGTGTGTCCGTGTATGTTTTTGAGAGTATTTGTGTTGCATATTATGGTAAAAGGGATAGTGAAATGGGCAGCCATGGCTGCCGTGGTAATGCAACAGGGTATATATATATATATGTGTGGGCGGGTGTGTTTGCGGAGAAGAAAGGGCTGCAAAAACAGCCCCATATACAATTGTGCATGAGCGTGTATATATGGTTGTTTGCATGAAGGTGTGTGGCAGCATGAGTCTATGACTGCTGGGTTGTGCTGAGTCTGTGATTTTATGTGTATTTGTATGTAATGAGGGAGATAAATGGCTGCATAAGCAGCATGATAAAATGGGTGCATGTGTTTGTATATATATATATATATATATATATATATATATATATATATATATGTATATATATATATATATATATATATATATGGTTGTGTAACATGTATCTAAATTTAGGTGCAGTTGGTCCTTTTTCTTTTGCGCGTGCCTGGGTTTAACAACGTGGGACTTTTGCCATTCTCCGTGCTATTTTTTTTTTGAGATTGTGATGGTGTAACTTATACACCACCCTATTGTTATGGAGATCAATTGAAGACGAAGTTTTGTTCACTAGATATTGTTCTTCATCTGGAATAATGAGGGATGGCGTGAGAATGCCGCGAGAAGCATCTCCCGTATACACAAAGATAATTGTGCAGCTGTGTCCTAAATAAGTTTTGATTCAAGTAGTCTTGTGGAGTAGGTCTTCTCTTCTTGTGTGCGCGCATGGGTATTTATGATGTGGGGATTTATCTTTTGCTGGTTTTCTTCTTATTGGTGGTGGCTGCTACTTGCCCATTTCCCCTTCCTCCATGTTTTTTTTAGTAGTGGAGTATTGCTGGCCATCGGTTTCTCTAGTTCATGAAATCTATTTGGACACTCAAATTTCTCTCTTCTGTTGGGTTTAAATTTGATGGCTTTGTGGGAAGTTTCATTTAAAGGTGGGGGTGATAAGGTGTTGTGCAGTGAGTGCGTGAATAAGTTTATAGTGTGTTTGTGTGTGTGCTTGAATGCAAGAGTGTATGTTGCATGCTTGTATCTGTAAGTATATGTGTGAATAGGCCATGTGTGTAGGTGGTGAGGTTCATGTGCACTTACTGTGTGTTACAAGTGAAGAGAAGCAGCTGGTGTCAGCGTGTACAAGGACTGTACTATGTAGGTGTATGCATGCGGTTTCGAGTAAGGTACGTCGCAAACTTTGGGTAACGTACTGTGCTCATTAATCTATGAAATTCTATAGAAAGATACCTTAGGTTATGGTAGAATTTCTGGTAAAATTTTACAAGTTTCTGGAAATCTATGTATTCCAAATATTTTCTGTGATTTCAGATTTGTAAAATTCTTTTGGAGCCCTTAAACCCTGAAAATGTTCAAAAAAAATTAGAGTAATATCTTTATGGTATAAATAAGACTCAGTTTGAATTTGATGGTTTTTGGAGTTAATTTTCTATGGTTTCCGTATCGCATTGGTTTTAGCAAAATGAATAATTGAAAAATAGTTTTAATGCCTTTCAATTTTTGATTTAAATTTTATAATTTTTATACCTATTTTA
>JAVXUP010004996.1:0-23503 GCA_033070095.1 Escallonia herrerae | reverse complement strand
CTTGTAGACGGTAGTCTAAGCTAGATCTGCCAGATCTGAGCTAGATCTGATATGGCTGGAGTTGCCGGAGTTGAGTGGGGACTGGCTGGAGTTGGGGTGGGGACTGCCGGACTGGGGAGGGCCTTCACCTGCTTCGCGCTTCAGAATCGGGGGCACGGCGACAAGCGTTACCTTACTGATGAGACCAGCCAACGACTGGTAGCCGTGGGTCGGTGGGTGGTGCCGGCGTGCCGTGTGCCGCGGTGACTGAGAGAGCCGAGAGGAGGAGAGGTGCTGGCGTGAGAGCTTGACTTGATGCCACGGCGACCGGTGTTAGTGCGTTACACTGCCATGAGCCGAGCCGATGACCGGTGGCCGTGGGTGGTGCCTGCGCGCCGTGGTGACTGGAGAAACGAGAGAGGAGGAGAGGTGCCGCCGTGCCGCGGTGAGCCAGTGACTGAGAGTTGACTGTGAGAGCCGAGAGAGGAGGAGAGAGAGAGAGAGTTGCAAATGAAAAAAAAAACACTATATATATATATATATATTTCAAAATCTGAGGGGGTATAGCACCCCCTCGTACAAGTGTAGTTCCGCCCTGCGAGACGGAAATCTAGAAAATTAACAGCAAGGACATACCTTTTGAAAGGGCTCAAAATTAAAGCACAAGTTAGGAAAATGAAAAACAACTAGCTATTGCCCGAGCCGTGACAACATATATTTGATGCTTCTGACGTGCTTCTCACTTCTTTCAGCTTGAACTCGCAAAGACCATAACGCAACTCCTTTCAGAGTTCGAATCTGTTGGACTACTTGGCTGATTTCCAAAGGGGAAGACTTAGCTTATAGAAGGTAGAAGCTTTGAGATAATACTGCACAAAATCCGTAAACATGTACTGTACATTAACAAGAGTACTACATGCGACAGAATATATATATATATATATAGGGGGCCGATCCACACCCACCGGTGGAGAAATAACAAATTTCTCCACCGAACCGCTGGTCTTACCAGCGGTTGGCCACGTGGGCCAAAAAAGGACAAAAAGGGACAAAAAAGGACGAAAATACTATGATAAATTCATGAAAATATCACGAGAAAATGAAAAACTCGTGAGAAAATGGTGGCAATAATGCCCAACCGCAACTCCTACATGCGGTTGGCATTATTGCCTTCCGTGACCCCACCCCCCACCCGTCACCCCCCTTGCCCCCCACCCCCTTGCCCCCCACCCCGTGGCCCCCACCCTATGTCCTTTTCCCCCACCCGTGAACCCCCTCTTCCCCCACGTGTCATTACCACCCTACCCCCCACCCCCACGTGTCATTCCCCCCTCCCCCTCCCTGCTGTTCACTCACGGTTCTTCTCTTCCTCTCTCACTTTTCTCTCTATAAAATCCCTCCTCCCCGAATCATTTCTTCCACCCTCCTCATTCTCCCTATCTCACCTACATACAAACAAAAAAAATTTACGCTAGAAGATCGGTGGATAACCGCTAGAAGACCGGTGGATTTTTCTTGAAATATATCAAGTTAAAACAAGTAAGTATTTTTCAATTTGTTCTTACCAATTGATTGTTTAAATTGTGTTACGCTTAAGTTGTTCTTACAATAGTCTAAAATTCGTGTTTAGGGCGTCAAAGGGCGTCAAAATTACGTTTTGACAAATCGGGGTATTACATTCGAAAAATTCCAAAATAGCGATTTTTTAGGGCGTCAGAAATAGAATTTTTCACGAATTTATAAAAAATAGCTAGAGCTAGATTTTGCCAAAGTACGAAACAGAGACCCTAGTTATTTTCAAAAGATCTATATCAGGTAAAAATTTCAGATTTTTCCAAAGACCGGAAAGGGGTTAACTGATACACGCAACCTTGTAACTTTGCAGTGTAATTTAAAATATCAAGCCAGCGCGATTTCGCGCAAAACTTTTATGAGAACCCTAGGGTGTTGGGAAGTTCCATTCCCCAGGAATTCGGGCCATTCCGAAGCCGTTAGCTAATTTTTTGGCCGAACGGGCTTTTAAGCGCTCGATCCGGACACCGGTTCGGGATTTTTAGGCGAAAAATCCGTAAAATACTTTTTAGATCAAGAATGAACTCAGGAAGCTTAAAATAGCATTTTAAAGCACTTTTGATATTTTCTGAAGCCAGGGGGTATTTTGGTAATTTGCCACCCCGAGAGGGGTATTTTGGTAATTTTCCCGAAAAAATTTTCCAACGGACTTTTAAGTCCAGAAATGTAAGTAAAACGCCTGAAATGTTATTTTGCAGCTGATTGCGGGGCGTAATTGTCGCTAAAGGTGAAAACTTAATTAGACAGTTTTTTTACGAATTTATAAAAAATAGCTAGAGCTAGATTTTGCCAAAATACAAAACAGAGACCCTAGTTATTTTCAAAAGATCTGTATCAGGTTAAAATTTCAGAGTTTTTCAAAGACTAGAAAGGGGTTAACTGATACGCGCAACCTTGTAACTTTACAGTGTAATTTAAAATATCAAGACAGCACAATTTCGTGCGAAACTTTTATGAGAACCCTAGGGTGTTGGGAAGTTCCATTCCCCAGGAATTCGGACCATTCCGAAGTCGTTAGCTAATTTTTTGGCCGAACGGGCTTTTAAGCGCTCGATCCGGACACCGGTTCGGGATTTTTAGGCGAAAAATCCGTAAAATACTTTTTAAATCAAGAATGAACTCAGGAAGCTTAAAATAGCGTTTTAAAGCAATTTTGATATTTTCTGAAACCAGGGGGCATTTTGGTAATTTGCCCCCCCGCGAGGGGTGTTTTTGTAATTTTCCCGAAAAAAAGTTTTTCAGTCCAGAAATGTAAGTAAAACACCTGAAAGGTTGTTTTGAAGCTGGTTTGATGGGCGTTAGGGTGACAATGAACCCCCGGGGGCTATTTTGCTAATTTTACGTTACACAAATCTGTGCTTAAAATAACTTTTAGTTCAGGAAAGGGTGTGAGACACCTGAAAAGTTATTTTAAAGAGTGAATTCAGGAAGCTTGTTGTCAGGGGGCATTTTGGTAATTCGCATCCCCGATAGGGGTATTTTCGTAAATTTGCAGCGTTAAGTTTTTCAAAGGATTTCTTAGTCCAGAAATGTAAGCAAAGCACCTGAAAGGTTGTTTTGAAGCTGATTTGGGGCGTTAGGGTGATAATGAACCCCCGGAGGCATTTCGGTAATTTGTCGCTCATCGGGGGCTATTTTGCTAATTTTACATTATACCAAATTTCTCGAAAGACGGTGGTTTAAATAAATTTTATTCTTCTTTTATTTAAATCTATGACTTGTTGAGAATGATATAATTTTTATTTTTTAGATTCCAGTATAAATATGGATGCAACTGGAGGAAATAATTTTTGTGAAGGTTCTGATCCACCTTACGTTGGTCAAGTTTTTCAAGCACTGGACGAAGTTGAAGCATACTATAGAGCATATTCGAAAACGATAGGTTTCGGTATTAGAACTAAGACGACTAGAAAACGGGCGAATACAGATCAAATTGGTGCAAGACTATTTGAGTGTCATAGAGGAGCACCGCATGTAACTCCGGTCGTTCGGATCAGTGACGAAGGGACAACAAGACAAAGAAAACGGGACACATTTCCGGGTACCGGCTGCAAGGCCCATGTGTATGCAGTACACCGAAAAAATGAAAACCATTGGGTTGTCACAGGAGTGGAGTTGAGCCATAATCATCAGTTGATGACCCCCAGTAAGATTGGTCAAATTCATCAACACCGAGAAATAAGCGCGGCACACAGACAACTAATTTTTACAATGGCCGAGGCTAAAATTCCACCTTCTAAGATGATGGGGGTTTTCTCAAGCCAGGCTGGGGGGATTGACAAGTTGAGTTTCAACGAAGTAGACCTTCGAAATGAACTTCGTGCTCAGAGGAGAGAGTCTTTCGGTAAGAGTGATTCTCAAACTACACTTGATCTCTTCAGGTCCCTTCAGAGTGAGAATTCTGGATTTTTTTACAGTCTCCAACTGGATGATGAGAACCGCATTAGTACTATATTTTGGGCGGACCCCCGTTCTAGAGCTGCTTACCAAAATTTTGGGGATGTTGTGACGTTTGACACCACATACCGCACCAATAAGTACTCTATGCCTTTTGCTCCGTTCACCGGGGTGAACCACCACTATCAGTCAA
Source organism: Escallonia herrerae (assembly GCA_033070095.1). NCBI lineage: Eukaryota > Viridiplantae > Streptophyta > Magnoliopsida > Escalloniales > Escalloniaceae > Escallonia > Escallonia herrerae. The sequence continues at coordinate 19,362 of JAVXUP010004996.1, read as the reverse complement.
TCTCGTTTGGCTTTGCCCTGCTTAGGGATGAGACGGAGGAGTCATTTACGTGGTTATTTGAAACGTGGCTTCAAGCAATGTATCATATTCCTCCAAAGACCATCATCACCGACCAAGATCTGGCAATGAAAAATGCAATCGCTAAGGTCCTTCCAGATACTCACCATGGCCTGTGCACATGGCACATAAGCAACAAATATCCCGAACGGCTTCACCATGTATATGCAAACCATCCGTCATTCAAGACTGACTTTAATACATGTGTGAAGAAATCGTTGACGGTAGACGTGTTCGAGGAGAGGTGGGCCACGTTAATGGATACTTACTATTTGCACAATCACGAATGGTTACAATCGTTGTATGAGATCAAGACACAGTGGGTCGGTGCCTACACCAAGAATTTTTTTGCAGCCGGAATGACTACGACCTCGAGAAGCGAAGCTATGAATTCATTCTTTGATGGGTACGTAGGCCAGTCTTCAAGTATAGCGGAGTTCGTACTAGAGATGCAGAAAGCCGTTGACAGGCAATTGTACCGTGAGAGAGAAGCCGACGCGGCTACAGTTTGCAAAGAAAGAGCTATACTACTTTATTCACCTTTAGAGGCTCATGCGGCTCAAGTCTATACCAAGGAAATGTTTCGACAGTTTCAAGAGGAACTACTAAAGTCGAATCAATATGGCATGACAAAGTTGCACGAGTATTCCACCAGAGACATCAAGGTTTATGCTTTGACAAATGTGACGAACTTCGCCAATCCGTGCTCTTCGTCGGCTCCGAGGACCAGACGACATTTTACCGTAGCAATTTGTAAGGACACTGGGTTGGTTAATTGCAACTGTCAACTGTTTGAGCATAAAGGTATACTTTGTCGACACGCGTTGAGGGTTTTGAGCGCCAAGAATGCTAGTGAAATCCCTCCACCGTATATCTTGGAACGGTGGACGAAGGAAGCCAACAGAGTCCACGGTCACATTCCTTACGTGCCCAATGTTTCAGTTGATTTCGAGCAATCTGAGTCGCTGCGATATAATCACCTTTGTAACATCATGCACGGTTTATCAATGGATGCAGCGTCGACATTTGATGGGTACAGGTATCAAGTTGAAGCAGCCGCACGGGATAAGGCTATGCATGCACAGTTTAGGATGGCATTACCAGAAACTGTGGACACTCCGACTACTCGACCAACTCCAGGCGGTAGATTCAATCGAGCCAAACAGCCAGTCATTGACGGCACTGACCTACAACGTGAGGAGGACGACATTTTTGATCCAATTATTTCTCAAACAAAAGGGCGAAAACGAGCAATACGCATGAAGAATCCGATTGAAGAAGCAACGGGTCAAAAAAAATTACGAAAGTGTGCGTTGTGTAATAAGATGACTGATCATGACAAGAGAAACCATTATAAAGTGTTAGGTATCGAACCTGGCAGTATGGTCGAGGAGGACGATGATGAGGAAGAGTGTTAGGGTTAATGTTTCAGTTGTATAAATTGAACTTTTATAATGTTTAAATTTGTGATTTGGTTTGTGCAATCTTTAATTTGTGATTTGATTTGTGGATTATTGATATTTTTGGTAACTCCGTTTTCGGGCACACTTTAGGCCCCAATTGATAGCTTCCGAAAAAAGTTGTAATTTTTTTTGTCACTTTTTTTCCGCTCATTGCACTTCAGGCACGCTAGTTAGCCCATTTGTAAGACTTTCGGCGAAAAACGAGACACATTAATTTTTGAGTTTTCCTAGGAAGGGCCTATTCGGGCACACTTTAGGCCCCAATTGATAGCTTCCGAAAAAAGTTATAATTTTTTTTGTCACTTTTTTTCCGCTCATTGCACTTCAGGCACGCTAGTTAGCCCATTTGTAAGACTTTCGACGAAAAACGAGACACATTAATTTTTGAGTTTTCCTAGGAAGGGCCTATTCGGGCACACTTTAGGCCCCATTTGATAGCTTCCGAAAAAAGTTGTAATTTTTTTTGTCACTTTTTTTCCGCTCATTGCACTTCAGGCACGCTAGTTAGCCCATTTGTAAGACTTTCGGCGAAAAACGAGACACATTAATTTTTGAGTTTTCCTAGGAAGGGCCTATTCGGGCACACTTTAGGCCCCATTTGATAGCTTCCGAAAAAAGTTGTAATTTTTTTGTCACTTTTTTCCGCTCATTGCACTTCAGGCACGCTAGTTAGCCCATTTGTAAGACTTTCGGCGAAAAACGAGACACATTAATTTTTGAGTTTTCCTAGGAAGGGCCTATTCGGGCACACTTTAGGCCCCATTTGATAGCTTCCGAAAAAGTTGTAATTTTTTTTGTCACTTTTTTTCCGCTCATTGCACTTCAGGCACGCTAGTTAGCCCATTTGTAAGACTTTCGGCGAAAAACGAGACACATTAATTTTTGAGTTTTCCTAGGAAGGGCCTATTCGGGCACACTATAGGCCGCATTTGATAGCTTCCGAAAAAAGTTGAAATTTTTTTTGTCACTTTTTTTTCGCTCATTGCACCTCATGCACGCTAGTTAGCCCATTTCTATGAATTTCGGCGAAAAGCGAGACGCGTAATTTTTTCGAATGCCGTCATATGAAAGGTATATTCGCGCACATTTTAGCGCCAAATTCATAGCATGCGAAAAATTATGTACATTTCTTTTTGGTACAATTTTTTGTAACATCACAGCAGCTAGCCACGCACGTCAGGATAATGGTAATGAATGCGTCTAGCTTCATTCTTTTTCAGCTCCCAGGCTATCCTATACCTAAACGTCAAGGCATCCTTCCTAGTCCACGAGGAGTGTTTGAGCACTTCCGAGCGAGCAACGTAGTCCATGTACTTGAGGACGTAAATCCCGCAATCGTGACCGTTATATTGCTTTGGTCGGTCCTTTATCATCACGACCGTCCAAGGGTCACCCTGTGGCCGTCCGCATGCTAGCGAGAGGACAGTAGTCTGCATCCAACAATAAAAACGAGAATCAAGCCTATGAGACAAGAACAATATACTATGGGCCAAGGTCAAAAAATAAATACTAACCACTAAAGTGATGTACTCGTTGTACATCTGTGCCAGCAGCTGTCCAGGCTCGTCCTCCCTTAGGCTATCGTATATGTGAACCGTTCTGAACGCTGGATGGAGAACTAATAGGAACCAGTGGTTTGCATGATGACAGGGTATCATGATAAGGTTCGCATCAGCAGCGGGACATTGATAGTCTGCGTTCATCATGCCTAACACGTTTCGACCTGGTTTCCACTTACTCCTACCGCCCCCTCGCCTCCATTCTGTGAATTCTCTCACCGTTAATTCCACAAAATGAGTGGGATACATGTTAAGCTTCAAATATTCAGAACGGTTAAAACGTTGCTCTCTAATCCGGAGCAGTTCTATGTAAGCGTTCATGACAAAATTTGAAAGATCTGTCTCCGGCGCCAACGTTCTGATATCCTCATGACCTAGGAATGTCGCAAGGGGAAAGTCTGCTGAATTGACAGGCTCATGCCCAAAGTAGTGCCGGTCGATCCAAGCCATCTTGTCCGACCTCAATGGCTTCGTCGCTTGTCCTTTGTCCGACCGAAAGCTTGGGCGCGAGGCCTGGATTCCTACTTGGGGAACCTGACTCTGGCACTGAGAGTCGTATGCGTCAGGAGGCAAGCGACTATACGGCTCCCACACCTGACTCTGGGGCTGATAGTCGTACGCGTCAGGAGGAGGGCGACCAGACGGCTCCCACACCTGACTCTGGGGCTGATAGTTGTACGCGTCAGGAAGAGGGCGACCAGACGACTCCCACACCTGACTCTGGGGCTGATAGTCGTACGCTTCAGGACGAGGGCGACTAGACGGCTCCCCTTCGTAACCCCGGTACGCAAGACTAAAGTTTTGAACTTCAGTCTTGTACTTCTCAATGGACCTCTTGAGATTGTCAGGAGCCTGCGCGACAAACCAGTCAAACGACTCCAGCTGCTTGAACACCTCAATGCCCTGGTCAACCTAAAAAACATGGGTAGAAAAATATGGCTAATCATATTTGACAAATGGTCGATAAGGTGCGCAAATAAATTATCAAACAACACTAGCATGACTTACAATGGCCAATGCCCAGAACTGGTCATAGACCTCACGTGGCGCGTACGATGTCTTCTTCACCTGGGAAGGGCGATTCACCCTCGTGCGCGTCACCCTGAGAAACCACTGTAAGTATTCCTCAGTACTAATGCCGTCGTGCTTCAGCGATACAAGGCTATCATACGTTTCCTGCCAGGTATTCCACTGGTGCACCTCGTCACCCAACAAAATCAAGGCATCAGCCACCTCGAAGTTCGGCCCTCGACCACCCCTGTATGGCCGCATGTCTACAGCGGGTTTTGGTATCCCTTGTGGACAGCCAGCTTGCTTCATAGCTCGATCGGGCATCTGAAACTCACATTCTTCGAAGTGAATGAGCGGCACCCGAACCAAACCTGCCAGCACGTACGACACCGGAAGTTGCCAACACCACTCATCCAACAGATGCATCACCTTGCCATATGGCTGCCACGTCACCTGGGATGCATCTAGTATCTCTAGTTCCCCCCGATAGAACTTTAGATGGTGGTGAGGGTCTACCCGTCTCCACCTCCGGTTGGTCGTAGGCCCCCAGGCCCACACCCTAGGCCACGTCTCATCGGAATCTACCAACGGTTGTGGACGACCCATGGGTAGCCTCTCGTAAGACCAAACCTGTGAATGCAAACATTATATGGAATTAGTAATTAATCCCGAATATATTGACTAAGGATCCTACCAAGAAAATAAATGCTCATACCTGTAATAGAGTCAGGCAGGCGGCAATGGACTTGGCACCGTTTCTCGTAGCCTTATGCAGTGCTCGATATAGGTGCGCAAGGACAGCTGAACCCCACGAATAGGAGTATACCTCCTCAAGATCCTCCAAGAACACCATATACTTCGGATGCACCGTGTTTTTCGAATGCGTCGGAAGTAATATAGCTCCAATAATATACAGAAGGAATGCCTTCGTATACGTCACGAAATCTTGAGGAGTGTATTCATCCGGTAGCACGCCGTACTGCTCTCTCAGCCATTTAAGCTTGACGCCGTTTGTTGTAAGCGCTGCCCTTGGAATTCCCGGAAAATACTGCATAGCCATATTCGCTATGGATGCAGACGGCACGTTCAAAGTAACGGGTCTGCCGTGACATGGGATTCCAAGTATAAATCCGACGTCCTCTAACGTAACAGTCATTTCACCAAACCGGAAGTGAAATGAGTTCGTCTCGCTCCTCCATCGTTCAACTAGAGCGGATATAAGGCAATCGTCGTGTCGAGACCATTTCCCGGGATCGGTGAACAGGGTTAAATTTTGACGGTGTAATAGCTGTATTTGTTCCTCGTTTAGTACCCACTCTTCAAGGTGCCTTGTGCTTTGAATTGTTTCCAAAACACCCCTATCGACACCGTCAAATACGTGCCTCGCGACGTGGTCATCGTCATCGTATAGGATTGATGTATCATGAGGTCCAGAGCTGAAATTCATACCTTTAAGAACAAAATATAATTATAAACCAACTTAGCGTCCATAATATCCATAATATTTACATTCCAAAACTATAACTGGATCTTTAACCTAGCTTACCAACACATTAGCAATAGTCATTATTTCAATGTATTAAAACAAATCCTCAATTCCCACCACTCCGAACGCTTAATTACGCTATTTCCCACTGAATTTAGCGCCAACGTGGTTATATAGCAATATATAGCCCGATGGCCCCTACACCTCCAACACCTCAAAACCGCTTTAAAGTCAAGTTTTTAAATGTATTACGTCAATTATATACCAAATATATCAGGAAAAATTTTAAAGGGGGCATGTTACCAAAACACCCGCTACTTATGCAAAATATCCCCTGGCAGTCATCGCCGGTGCGTCACAAGGTTCAGAACATCTGGAACAAAATAAGTTTTCGGGTGTCTCACACCCTTTCCTGAACTAATAGTTATTTTAAGGTATGAATTTTAAGCTGGATCCTTCCTAGCAAAATAGCCCCCGAACATCGGCAAATTACCGAAATGCCCCTGAGCGTTCACTATCACCCCAACGCCCCCGAACCAGCTTCAAAACAACATTTCAGGTGGTTTACTTACATTTCTGGACTAAAAAGTCGTTTGAAAAACTTGGCACGGGAAAATTACCAAAACACCCCTTGGCGCGGGAAAATTACCAAAACACCCCTACGCTCGCCACGTCAGCTTCAAAACAACATTTCAGGTTTTGTAATTATATTTCTGGACTAAAAAGTCCGTCAAAAAACTTAGCACTGTAAAATTACCGAAATACCCCTCTCGGGGCGGCGAATTACCGAAATGCCCCTGGCATAAAAAAATATCAAAAGTGCTTCGAAATGCTACTTGAGGCTTCCTGAATTCATTCTTGACATAAAAAGTATTTTACGGAGGTTTCGCCCAAAAATCGCGAACCGGTGTCCGGATCAAGCGCTTAAAGGGCCGTTCGGCCAAAAAAATAGGTAACGGCTTCGGAATGGCCCGAATTCCTGGGGAATGGAACTTCCCAACATCCTAGGATTCTCATAAAAGTTTCGCTCGAAATCGCGCTAGCTTGATATTTTAAAATACACTGCAGAGTTACAAGGTTCCCCGTATCAGTTAACCCCTTTCCAGTCTTTGGAAAAATCTGAAATTTTTACCTGAGACAGATCCTTTAAGAATAACTAGGGTCTCTTTTTTGTATTTTGGCAAAATCTAGCTCTAGCTATTTTTTATAAATTCGTGAAAAACTGTCTATATTTGGCACCCTAAAAAATCTCTGTTTTGGAATCTATAAATGTAATACGCTGATTTGTATAAACCTAACATTGAATTATAAGGAAATTCAAAATACTTACTTGTTGTGACTTGATGTATTTAAAGAAAAAACTACCGATCTTCTAGCGGTTATCCACGATCTTCTAGCGTAAAATTTTTTGATTTGTATTATTGTGGAGATTATGTAGGTGAGATATGAAGTACGAAGGAAGTTGGTAAAAGATGACAGAGTGCAGAAGAAGGGTTCGGGGGAGGGGATTATAAAGAGAGAAGCGAGGAAGAGAGAAGAAAAAAGACAGAAAAAAGTGAGGAAGGGTGGGTGTTTATGCGGTCAAAGGCTGCTGCAAAAAAAAAAATTCGGCAGAAGGACACCACGTTGGGGCATCACGGGGGAGGGAAGGACGACACGTGGCATCGTGGGGAAGGACACCAGGTGGGGCATCACGCGGGGGGGGCGCCACATGGCAGGGGAGGGGGGCAGGGACCAACCGCGGGTTGTAGGAGCGGTTGGGCCCTGCGGATGAGGGGAGGGGACGCCACGTGGCAGAGGGAGGGGACCAACCGCGGGTCGTAGGAGCGGTTGGGCCACGTGGCAGGGGGAGGGGACGCCACGTGGCAGAGGGAGGGGACCAACCGCGGGTGGTACCGGCGGTTGGGCCACGTGGCATCCCCTCCCCCTGCCACGTGGCAGAGGGAGGGCACCAACCGCTGGTGGTACCAGCGGTTGGTCCCCGCCCCTGCCACGTGGCGTCCCCTCCCCCTGCCACGTGGCCCAACCGCTGGTACCACCCGCGGTTGGTGCCCTCCCTCTGCCACGTGGCAGGGGGAGGGGATGCCACGTGGCAGGGCCATCGCTAATACCGCCGGTTGGCCATGCTGGTGGGCCACGTGGCAGGGGGAGGGGGACGCCACGTGGCAGGGGCCATGGGGTTGGGCCACGTGGCAGGGGTGGGGGACGGCACGTGGCAGGCATATTAATGCCAACCGCTTGTTGTGCATGCGGTTGGTGTCCTTTTTCTCTCTCTCGCCATTTTCTCACCATTTCTCGTGCCATTTCTCGTGCCTTTTTTGCCATTAATGCAGTGACCGTACACCTTTTTCGCCTTTTTGTCCCACGTGGCCAACCGCTGGTAAGACCAGCGGTTCGGTGGAGAAATTTGTTATTTCTCCACCGGTGGGTGTGGATCGGTCCCCATATATATATATATATATATATATATATATATATATATATATATATATATATATATATATATATATCACAACCTTGGTTTAACATTCATCTGTAAGATCTAAGAATAGCTCCACATAAAGCACATACAATAGCCTTCCAAGATTTCCAGTAAAACGGGACGTAACAAAATCTTGTTGAGGTTTTCATGTCGGCTACTCTTGCACCGCCGCCGCACCGGGAACATATCCCTGCCGCTGGTTTGGTCCTCCTTATCTTCCTCTTCTGATCAACTAGAAAGCAGAAACAAACCATTTGTTCAAGTTTTCTTTTCCTCGCAGTTCTCAGGTGTTCCTTATGTCTTGGCCATGTATATATATCATGAGATGGCCTTCACGGTCGACCAAGTCTACTCCCATCAGTATTTTTGGCTCGAACCGCTCGATGGTTGCCACCTGTTATCCGTGGGGTGGGGAGTGTTTATTTGTAGCATGATCACGTATTTTAGGGGGAACCAGCTTCAATTTCATGATAAAGGTGTGGGTGATTGCCTTGTATCATTTGATGTTGGCCTTCGAAATATATCATTGTCCAGAGACTATGGCTATCAAGTTATCCAACGAGCCTTAATTAGTTTATGAAAATCATTCTCAATTGTTAAGAGTTGTTACGGCGATTAAAATTTTTTTTGTTAAACACCTCTAACCACTTAATTTAAACCGTGATCACGTTAAAATGACTCCCAAACTCCCTCAAAGACTATGAAGTGATGTGTAGAAAATTTGTGACTTGTTTCGCTAAGGAGGTAAAATGGTTGGGCACGGTCTAGAATAGGCAAACTTCGCCGCACCATGGTTTCACTTTGACGTGTAACATCACTCTAGGTAATTTGACTGGGAAACCGTGCCGTATGCATGGTGTTAGAATCAATGCATATTGATTCAATATGCATCAAACCAGCTATGAGAGTTTTTGGTGTGGCAATCATCACGTACGAGATACCAATTTAATTCCCATCAGCTTGGTAGGTTCTTTCATAATGACTCAATTTCCAACAAACACGGCTTAAAAGTCCTTCCCTTCAAAAATTCAAATGGTTCACCGGTGTCACACAATACTTGGTATCTGACGAGGACATGTAGTTCAAATCTAACCCCATCCTCCCCAACTTCCACCCTCATATATTTATTGAGAAAAAAGAATTCAAAGCAAGAAAATGAGGAAGATAACAAGCCAAATCAGTAGTAGTTGATGCCTAGGTCGTCAAATTACTTCTGATGCTGAAAATGAATCGCTTTGCCCTCGCGCATTCTCACTACTAAATATAAGAATGTTTTATCCGCTCTTGTACTCTTACTTTCACTCTTGCATGCATTCTCGACCGACAACCTAAATTCACTGGCCTAATCTAAAAAGTTTAGATATTCATCTGTAATTATAGTTCTTTTCAAATACTGCACCATCGCAAACAGCCAAACTGGTGCCATACTGCCATCAGGTGGCTCAACCTAAGCTTTTGATTGTCACATGTACTTAAAATCCCTCTAGCATCAGAGGGTTGGACTAAGCATCCTCCTACTTTTCGAAATATGCACAAACCTTGACTGTAGCGGCATAAGCCCTTGTTTGGATGAGCTTCATTTAGTATCGTCCAGAGAAAGGTATGGACTTTTGAGTGTGACCACTCGTCAATTCCTTCGCATATGCATTCAAATGATTTCAATAAATAACCATGAGAAATTTAGCAAGTTTTTTTTTTCTTTCTAACTCTTCCACTGGAGAGGTCCCCATCTCTCTTCTCCAACTCGTCAAAACTCCATTGTCACAAACTGCACTTTCCTGCCATCACACCACCATTAGAATTCTACACACTTGTTCGCTCAATCCAACCACCATCGTTACCACCAGCCACCTTACACCACCATTGTCGCACTACACACTCATCGCACCCAGCATTAGTTATGCCACAGCCACCCAATAGTAGCACAAATACCTCATCAAACTATTGATTTTTTTATTTTTTTTTACATTTGAAAATTGTAAGATCAATACTAGTAGATGTAAACTTATACCCCCTCTGACCCAAAAAAATTGTTCTATTCTGACTTGACACCCATATTAAGGATTTAAGTTACACATTGTGTTTGTCATTCTATTAGAGAAAGAGGGAGGAAGGAAGTGAGTTAGGAGAGAAAATAGATTGGTGGAGGGTTAAATGTGTAGACAGAAATATAATAAAAGAAGTGTAAGAAAGTGAAGATATGAGAGAGAGATGAGTTAGTGAAAGGTTAAATGTGAAGAGAGAAAATTGAATAAAAAATATGAAAATGGTTAACATAGAAAAATATCACAGAATCTTTTTTAATTTAAAAAATATCAATTGTTTTTAATTTTGAACGGTGATTGATTGAGTTAAAGAAGTGTTAGTGACAAGTCAAATTATATAACTAAAAAATGAATAGAACTCCTTAATTACATGTACGGCTACTACGATGATTGTGCCGTTGCAAGCGTTCGCTGACCAGGCTAAAGAGTATCCAGTGGTCCTCAACACTCCCCGTTTTCCGCATTCTGCTTTCCTCCAGAACCATAACCCCTTTTCAAGCACGCTTTCGCATCAGTTAGGTCGCACTCGTGACTCGCCATGTGGTGGGAACCTCAATTTGCAAAATTCCAGTGTCGGGCCTCACCAGAAACGTTGATACCCATCTGGGCCTGAACCCAAAATGTACATGATGGAGGAGGAGGTTAAGTACTCTAAAGAGCTGGATGTGGCTGTTAGGGCCGTACACATGGCGTGTTATCTGTGCCAGAGGGTGCAAAAGGGTTTAATTACTACCAGCCCTGATCAGGTTAAGTCCAAGGACGATGATTCGCCCGTTACTATTGCAGGTACTTTTGATTCCTTTGTTTTTTACTTTTTCTGCGGAGTTTGGAATTGGAATTTCGATTTTGATGATCTGCATTTGATTCATTTCATGGCTGGTTTGATCTCTTGCGTTTTCTTATTTGCTGTTTGTACTGTTTGGTTGCAGATAAAATTTAGGAGTGCAAGTATTTTACGTTGGGAAATGCTGAACACACACTTTCTATTACTGTTGCTAATTGTCGAAACATTTGTTTTTAATGTAACCTTTTAAGCGTGGAGGCACGAAATATCTTGATTCTTGCAGTTAACAACAAAGATGGAACACTGTAGGGTATGCCGTATAATTAGGAGCGTAATTCGCAGGAGCGAGGCAAGAGCTACAGTTTTTACCCTCTTTCTCAAGCATAAACATTTGCAAGAACGGAGCCAACCCCCCACTCCATAACGCACCCACTGAAAAGTATTTTCACTTGGCCAGGGTGATGGACGAATGTTTAGAAACAGTGGTGTTACATTTGACATAATATAGAATTGGAAAAATGAGTAGGAAAATGATGAATGAAACGTTAAACTTTAAAAATGAGTTTCCAGCCTTAGATTATCTAGGCAATGCATTTTAAAGATTGGAAACTGGCTAGTAAGGCAAGCAATATGGCACTTGGGTGTGACTTGGCGTCTTGAGGGTGGTGTTTACTGCCAAAAGTACCAAACTAGGTTTTCTAGTAAAGAGTATCGCTCATCTTTTTTGATGTTTTCTTTCCGAACTCTGATTAAAATCAATGAGAAAAGGACATGAATAAATGTTGAACGCTGCAGAGAATTGTTTGGATGGATCCCATCTTACTAGAGATTCATCAGGAGATGGTAGTGCTAAGTGGCGATCTTTTTGGCTTGAAGCAGAGATGACTTTCACTCCGAACTTTTGGAAGGAATCAGATTTTCACAATCTATAATTGATCTTAAAGATATGAAAAGGATTGAGGTTTGAGTATCCTCGTACATCGTACAATGATCATAAACTCTTGACGTACCTGAACACGAAGTTCTATGAGCTTTTCTACAGTGAAAATACATATCTTCGTGACCACTGACCAGCTCCTCGAGAGCCTTAACATCAAGTTAGTTATGGAAAGTATACAAATGTGGATAGAAGTGGTTTTTTTTCCTACTGGTAATATCAATATAATAAGAGCGATATTCACGCAATGATCAGAATTTTGTGTCAGAATTTTTATTTGGGTGAAAAAAACTAAAAATTTCCTGCAAAGATTATAGACACAAAGTTTAGTCAGGGGTTTAACTTTATGCTAGGGATTGTAATTTTTCCTAGTTTGGAAAGACCCGGAAAATGAATACTGATGGAATGGATTGGCTCCCTGACAAGCTTATATAGGGAATGAGAAAGGAGAAGGAGAAAAACGCTCTCTTTCAATGAAAATTGGTTCGTCGCTGGACAGCATGACTCAAGTAATACATTCCACTTCCGAGAGAGGTGGAAGTATCATTCTCGTTGATAATCGCATCCTGCCTGTATTCTGTTTTATAACATCTCAATCCCTTGTCTTCAAGCTGTTGACACAGTGCAGTTTCCCCAACAATAGTTGTAACAGACCCTGCTTTATGGAAGTTGTGTTTTCTTGTCGTTTAAGTCCTTCTATGTTGCGCACTAGATGACATAAGAGGCTTGGATTAATTAATAGTGATACATATTCGTGAATGAGAATTCTATGGTGCCACAAATTTGAAAGCTGATTCTAAGTAATCGAATTTGCATTCACTTCGTGGTATATGGTTACATAGTTCTGACCGCACAAGGCTAAGGCCATGCTCAAAGTTGGATGGTTTATCCTTTGAATCATTGAGCAAATGTTCAGCACTAACGCATTTGACTGAGTTCCAGTGGACTTTTTGCTTTGTAAAATCACTGTAATTTGATATACATTGTCTTATGATTGACAAGGGAGGAGATGAGCTTATTTCCCTCATATATTTTTCCCGTTGTTTCAATCAACATATTGCATTACCTTTAGTTTATGTGTTGTCATGAAAATTAGCAGAAGGAAAGATAGAGGAAACTTATAAAGAAGGTCTTCTTACAAAATGCTTGTAGAGATTAGACTTGCCAAACGATAAAATTGCTCCAGTCTGACCCGGAGGTCGTTAGTTAAAAGCACAGAAACGGCCTGTCATCGGCAGTGGGGTTAAGGCTGGATGGTGTATACATATTGCCCTCTCAAACCTGAGTGGTTGGATCTACACCGTTCAATATTGGTTATCTTATGAACTAGTAATTAGGTGAAACAATATTTTGATCTCTCTCTCTCTGGCAGATGGCTATTAAATGCAGGACATCTTATATGAAAGGTGAGAGGTCATGCATGAAAGTTTCTTTTTCCTTTGCCCCCTTGAATTTTAAGGATGTGCTATGCCAAATTTCTCTTGTGTAATATTCAGATTGATCTGACCCTTCGAATCATTCAGTGCCAGTTAATCATTTCGATTATCATCGTTTGACTGGCTGTGCATGCTTTCATTTTTATGTTCATTTCCTTGTTAAGAGGTTCAATAGTGTTTTCTCCTGTCATTCCTATATTGCATTTATACTAAAGCTTATTTTGCACGTGTCGTGTTACTCTTTGCAACTGTCAACTTTATATTCCTCAGTATCCAACTCCGAGTGCATCATTCGCTATCATGATGTTCAACTTGCTGATCTTTTTGCCTGTTTATTTTTCAAAATGGAACGATTTTGTGCTCTTATAATGAGTCCCTATTTATAAAGGCTTGGAATTGTTTCATCTGTGTACTTGTATCATATGTGATTATGCTCTGTTCGGTAGCATGCATGCTTGATTCTCTATTCTCTAACACCACCGCATGAACAGATTGGAGTGTGCAAGCAACAGTAAGCTGGATACTATCAGAGTGTTTTGGTAGCCAACGTGTTTCCATCGTTGCTGAAGAAGATGTCCAAACTCTTTCTAAAGCTGATTCAGCAGGTCTACTGGAAATGGTGATAACCACCGTAAATGAATGTTTGGCTATTGCACCCAAGTTTGGTCTTAAAAGTCCAGATGAAGCCCTTGGGGCTTCACAAGTTCTTGAGGCCATCAGCCGATGCAACTCAAATGGGGGACCTGTGGGAAGGCATTGGGTCCTTGACCCTGTTGATGGCACACTAGGGTTTGTGCGTGGTAATCAGTACGCAGTGGCACTCGCCCTGATTGATTGTGGACAAGTTGTTATTGGTGTTCTTGGGTGCCCTAATTACCCAATGAAGAAGGAATGGCTAAATAATCATGAGCAACACGAGCGAATTGTGTCAAAATTGTCATCACCTGGTCCTGATTTGTGGGAAGAAGGTTGTGTGATTTACACAAGGAGAGGTAGTGGTGAAGCTTGGGTGCAGCCATTGGTTCACGGTGATAAGAAGTTTGAGTGGCCTAATTTTGCAAAAAAAGTTCAGGTGTCTCCAATCGATGATCCAGCACTGGCAACCTTTTGTGAACCTGTGGAGAAAGCTAATTCAGACCACTCCTTTACAGCAGGACTTGCTCACAGCGTCGGGCTCAGGTTCGCTTAGTTGCATCTCTCATATTGCGAAAGTAGCTACTTATCAAAATTCAAAACAAACAATGAAAGTAGATGCCTTCTAATTGCGCAGTTGAAGCTTTTTTTTATCTCTCTCCAAGTTCAGCATAGAAGTAAACTAGCATTCCTATGGCTGAGGTTAGTAAAATAACGAGTTACTTATCAGAGAAAAAAAATTCGAGTTGGAGAAATTGCAGCAACATAACTTAATACGAGGTTCTGACGTTGAAAGTCCCATATTCATGTTGGTTGTTTCTCAATTAAGACACTCTTTCTTTTGGTCCTGCAAAGATTGGACATAAAGTCTAGTATATTTCCCTGTCCAGTTGTTGAGTAGAGTTGGTAACGGGAAGTTTACACCTAGTTATATTACCATGTCCTTTCTTTACTATTTTGCCATATTGCTTGGATTTGCTGAAAAATGATACTTGGGTGGAATGGCAGAAAGCAGCCTTTGCGTGTTTATAGCATGGTAAAATATGCTGCTATAGCCCAGGGAGATGCTGAAATTTTTATGAAGTTTGCAAAAGCTGGATACAAGGAGAAGATATGGGATCATGCTGCTGGTGTTCTCATTGTACAAGAGGCTGGTGGGGTGGTAACTGACGCAGGAGGGCGCTCACTGGATTTTTCAAGAGGAATATACCTAGAAGGTCTGGACAGGGGCATAGTTACTTGCTCTGGGATCAACCTACATGAAAAAATCATTGGGGCTGTATATGCTAGCTGGGACTCGTCTAACTTATGAGCCTGTTTTATTGTCGAAGTTGCTTATGTCAGTATGTTGATGTGGCACCAGTTCAATAGCTTTGGCAGGTAAGTCCATAACCCTGATGGGGGGTTTCTACTGTCAGAGTGTTTGCTTATCTGTTAATGTCTTTGCTGGATTGAGACATTTCTAGAGGACCTACTGTTATAGCAATGTGACCCCGGCTGCTTTTCTAAGATGGCTCGACTTGTTTTTTTTTTCTTTTAATTTTCTCTAGGAGAGGCTGTCCATTGGTTGCTGAAGGCACATTAGTGACATTCAACTTTCGGGAAAAATGTGGTGCTGAATTGGAAAAAGAGTGTGCAGAAGTAGTCCCTCTTTCTTCTTTATTGTTTTTCTCCTAGAGTTTTTGAGTGGGGGGCGCAAATTTCTGCATGTGATAAGTCTTAAATTATGTCTTCCTTCACTTTCTTTTCATTTTTGTACACTCTCAGCTGTTGTTCACTTTACAAAAGTTTGTCTTGGTTTCCATTGGTAATGGTTTGCGTCAGTAACATTTTCTTAGTGAAGCAAAAAACAGAGTAGGATTTTTAAATAAGTTCTTCAATTTTGAGAACCCTCCACATTTGACTTTTTTCATTATGCTTTTGTCCCTAATGTCCAAAAAGTGACACTTTGAAGTGTCACTAAAAGTACATTTTGGAGCACAAAAAACAAAGTTGGAGTGCCTTCATACTAATTATCCGCCTTTACATTTATACTTCCAAATTAAAGAGGCTTTATAGTGGTCCTTTTCTAGCTCAAATGCCATGTTAATCTAAGTTGCATTGTTTTTCAGGCAAGGAAAGCTGCTAAAGATTATCTTCCTTACAAGGAATGTCATTTCCGACACACACCATTTTGAGGGGATGAGGGATAATTAAACCCTCCTTTTTAAGCACATTGCTGTCGGTGCGGATTGAGGAGCATCTCGTAATGCAGCTCAGTTCCTTAAAGGTATCTTCCAGTGTAGAATCTTTTTTCTCATTCTCCGGTGGAATATCCTTATTTCATAATACAAAAATGAGCCCTCGAACGCATTTTGTTTTAGACGATTTTGGGAGTTTTGCTGCTGAATATTCATGGCATCGTTGAGTGTGTACTGCTGAAGGAAATAGAAGTGGATCTTATTGATAGCTTAAAAGGTCTTGTAGTTACTTAATGATCACTTGTACCTTCAGAAACTCAAGCATCACTTTATTCACATGATCTTGTGGCATGCATGTTTTGGTTCCTTAAATACTAAAGCAGTCTACTAGCATATATATTTGAGGAAGTTTATTGCGGTCCATTTGTCTTAAGTACTTCTGAACCCTTTATCAATATGACTCTGTCTGTTGCAGTGAGATCAATTTGCGTTTTTCTCCTTGCAAGAATCCTATAGTACTACCCTGTTTTGTGACAGAAACTGTTTATTACTTAAATTTTCATGGAAAGCCAGTGTATATGTCTATTTTTTATGTTTGTTTTTTGTGATGGTACATATGCGGAGTTTTATTCCTAGTTCTGAATGATACGGACCTGCTTTATATAGTGTAACCACATGTGCTTCATTAATCGCTTTAGCAGGCATTGAACAGGAAGTGTATAAGCATTGAGCTTTAGGTGTTGGTCTTGGTCTTGGTCTTGGTCACGTACTTCATTCTTAGGGATTATGGCAACCATAGATTGTTAGTTTTGCATATATTGTGGTATTTATAGTAAGTTCAAAGATTTCTTTGCCTGGCGGTTACAGACGAACCCTGGCACCTTAGAGCTATTACTCTTGGGAAACACTTGGATTTTGTATTCAAGTCCAGAACCTAGTTTACAGACGCTTACAGCGATGCACATTTCCAGACGAAGATGACTAGAACTCTACTCTTAGCTACGTTGGTTCCTCGATTCACATTATGAATGGCACTTGCCATGATGTTTAGCGAAGTGAAGTATGGTTCAGACTTGCATAATGATTGCCATTTTCCGATTTTAGTTTTCTGCAGTCAACCCAAGTTGATTTGAATGACGAGCGCAAGAGTATTCCCCTGGCTAGGTGCAATTTTTCATATGGGCAGTTCCCAAACATGTCATACTTGTAGAGGTTTGTCACCCGAACAAAAATGCATCTGTAGCTGGGCCTAAAGAGCCAATTTAAGGACTAAGGTCTATATTGTCGGGTACAATCAAGCATCCCATGGGCTGTAACAAGGAATACGTTAGGACCCGACTTACGTTTTGAGCAATTATCATTTATCTAGCCAATTTATGGTTCAGCAACTCTTTACGATCTAGCCAAGTCCATTATAAAAGGATGCCCTTTGCTATCCTTACTGGTTAATGTGAGTTGATTTTTTTTTTGGATGATGGTTAATGTGAGTTGAATATCAACTACGGAGTATCATTATTTGTACTTTTTGCAGTTTCGACTATTTTGTTCAGTCTTATTTTAAAAACCGTATTGCTTGAAGTTTTTTCTCACGCTTTTCCAACATAATGGTAAGGAGAAATTTTGGTCGCTATCCAAGTTGTAGGAGAATAGCTACAATCTCTCGTGTAGCGACAATTAGCGGTCGTTAAATGATTTTAGCGTCTTCTATTTGATGACGTATAAAAGTACTGTTAAGAATTATCACTAAAAATGTTAGCAGAAATGTCTATTACATAGTTATGAATACTGTACCGGAGTGCGTACCGTTTTTTCCTTGAAATGGTACGATCGGTACCTTATTGGTACCGCCTCAAAATTTTCATTAATAATTTATATTTGTAATATTCACGCAAACAGTGACATTAGAAACAAATAGCTTATTCAATTAAGTTATTTCCTCTAAGATTATCCTCCTTTTCAATGATCTCATTCGCAAATATTTATGTAAGAATAAGTTTTTTGTTCAATAATAACGTTTTTAGGTTCAAGGATAAGCTGTTTTTGTATGTGCGAGTGTGTGCAAATGTGTAAAGTATCATATCATAGAGATGAAAGAATATGATAAAAACTTACATGTATGAAGTAAATTAACACTCTAAGTGAAGATCGATAACTTAACTTATCAGGAAAAAATTTAAAAATTGTAATAAATATTATGAGTAAGAGGTTTTAGAGGCCTTGATTGGCACAATAGAATTTAGAGTATTTTTCTATTTAAGTTTTATATTGTCAATTTAACAAAATTTGTTACTTTTATATTTTTAAGAAACTGGTATCAAACACAATATCTCGGCCGGTACGTAATTTTCGTCCGGTATCACTTGTATCGGCCGGTACAGAGCGGTATTTCGACCGGTACAAAATATAAGGGATACCGTATCAGTACAAGGTAAAAACGGTACGTATCCGACAGTACCGATACGGTATTGATAACTATGGTCTATTAACTGACAGTATACGAGGAGTTAAGAATTATCTTTTTATAATCTGAATAATAAACAAATTTTTCCTAATATATAATTATAGAAAGTGAATTTTCTATTGATATCAGCTATCAAAAGTAGTTTGACCTTCATGTGATTCTTTGTCGGCAGTGAGAATTTAGAATCCCAAACGCATCCGTCAAACTATGATTTTCCAAATTTTATAGTCTACATTGTCAAAAGAAATTAGATGTGCGCACATTGAGAAAGTTTCATCTAGTGCTTTAGACCTTATTAAAAGAAGATTACAGGGATTGGAGAGCTGTTGTTTCCGGTTTCTAGCCCACCTTCCACAGCACAATGTTAAGTTAACCAGAGTAGGTGAAGACATCTTCCGTACAGAGAGGGGCGCTAGCTCTCCGAGTAAACAAAGCCATAGCATGTCATTTGACTTGAAGTGCCTCCCTATTTTACTTTAGAAAAATAGTACTACTTTTATTTCTTTGTATAATTTTTCTCCTCCTCCTCCTTGTCGCTAAAAGATGTACTTTGGTATAAATTTTGCCTTTTTAACGACAAATAAGAGTGTATTAGTTATCTTTTTCAATTGAGGCTCAAAAAATTCTGCATTAGCACGATAACAGTAGGCTTAAAGGTTAATTATATGTGCATCTCTGAGGTTTAGGCTATAATTACAAAGACGTCCAGTACACATATATTAGGGATATCCTTTGATCCAACGGGATCTTAAAAATTCATGAAAGGTTATTTATGGAAAATGAGGTCTACCACCTTCAACCCATGTGAAGTGACGGTGATGAGGGTTT
>JAVXUP010004995.1:0-23507 GCA_033070095.1 Escallonia herrerae | reverse complement strand
TAATTCGCCGCCCCGAGAGGGGTATTTCGGTAATTTTACAGTGCTAAGTTTTTTGACGGACTTTTTAGTCCAGAAATATAATTACAAAACCTGAAATGTTGTTTTGAAGCTGACGTGGCGCGCGTAGGGGTGTTTTGGTAATTTTCCCGCGCCAAGGGGTGTTTTGGTAATTTTCCCGTGCCAAGTTTTTCAAACGACTTTTTAGTCCAGAAATGTAAGTAAACCACCTGAAATGTTGTTTTGAAGCTGGTTCGGGGGCGTTGGGGTGATAGTGAACGCTCAGGGGCATTTCGGTAATTTGCCGCTGTTCGGGGGCTATTTTGCTAGGAAGGATCCAGCTTAAAATTCATACCTTAAAATAACTTTTAGTTCAGGAAAGGGTGTGAGACACCCGAAAACTTATTTTGTTCCAGATGTTCTGAACCTTGTGACGCACCGGCGATGACTGCCAGGGGATATTTTGCATAAGTAGCGGGTGTTTTGGTAACTTGCCCCCTTTAAAATTTTTCCTGATATATTTGGTATATAATTGACGTAATACATTTAAAAACTTGACTTTAAAGCGGTTTTGAGGTGTTGGGGTGTAGGGGCCATCGGGCTATATATTGCTATATAACCACGTTGGCGCTAAATTCAGTGGGAACTAGCGTAATTAAGCGTTCGGAGTGGTGGGAATTGAGGATTTGTTTTAATACATTGAAATAATGACTATTGCTAATGTGTTGGTAAGCTAGGTTAAAGATCCAGTTATAGTTTTGGAATGTAAATATTATGGATATTATGGACGCTAAGTTGGTTTATAATTATATTTTGTTCTTAAAGGTATGAATTTCAGTCTGGACCTCATGATACATCAATCCTATACGATGACGATGACCACGTCGCGAGGCACGTATTTGACGGTGTCGATAGGGGTGTTTTGGAAACAATTCAAAGCACAAGGCACCTTGAAGAGTGGGTACTAAACGAGGAACAAATACAGCTATTACACCGTCAAAATTTAACCCTGTTCACCGATCCCGGGAAATGGTCTCGACACGACGATTGCCTTATATCCGCTCTAGTTGAACGATGGAGGAGCGAGACGAACTCATTTCACTTCCGGTTTGGTGAAATGACTGTTACGTTAGAGGACGTCGGATTTATACTTGGAATCCCATGTCACGGCAGACCCGTTACTTTGAACGTGCCGTCTGCATCCATAGCGAATATGGCTATGCAGTATTTTCCGGGAATTCCAAGGGCAGCGCTTACCAAAAAAGCTTAAATGGCTGAGAGAGCAGTACGGCGTGCTACCGGATGAATACACTCCTCAAGATTTCGTGACGTATACGAAGGCATTCCTTCTGTATATTATTGGAGCTATATTACTTCCGACGCATTCGAAAAACACGGTGCATCCGAAGTATATGGTGTTCTTGGAGGATCTTGAGGAGGTATACTCCTATTCGTGGGGTTCAGCTGTCCTTGCGCACCTATATCGAGCACTGCATAAGGCTACGAGAAACGGTGCCAAGTCCATTGCCGCCTGCCTGACTCTATTACAGGTATGAGCATTTATTTTCTTGGTAGGATCCTTAGTCAATATATTCGGGATTAATTACTAATTCCATATAATGTTTGCATTCACAGGTTTGGTCTTACGAGAGGCTACCCATGGGTCGTCCACAACCGTTGGTAGATTCCGATGAGACGTGGCCTAGGGTGTGGGCCTGGGGGCCTACGACCAACCGGAGGAGGAGACGGGTAGACCCTCACCACCATCTAAAGTTCTATCGGGGGGAACTAGAGATACTAGATGCATCCCAGGTGACGTGGCAGCCATATGGCAAGGTGATGCATCTGTTGGATGAGTGGTGTTGGCAACTTCCGGTGTCGTACGTGCTGGCAGGTTTGGTTCGGGTGCCGCTCATTCACTTCGAAGAATGTGAGTTTCAGATGCCCGATCGAGCTATGAAGCAAGCTGGCTGTCCACAAGGGATACCAAAACCCGCTGTAGACATGCGGCCATACAGGGGTGGTCGAGGGCCGAACTTCGAGGTGGCTGATGCCTTGATTTTGTTGGGTGACGAGGTGCACCAGTGGAATACCTGGCAGGAAACGTATGATAGCCTTGTATCGCTGAAGCACGACGGCATTAGTACTGAGGAATACTTACAGTGGTTTCTCAGGGTGACGCGCACGAGGGTGAATCGCCCTTCCCAGGTGAAGAAGACATCGTACGCGCCACGTGAGGTCTATGACCAGTTCTGGGCATTGGCCATTGTAAGTCATGCTAGTGTTGTTTGATAATTTATTTGCGCACCTTATCGACCATTTGTCAAATATGATTAGCCATATTTTCTATGCATGTTTTTTAGGTTGACCAGGGCATTGAGGTGTTCAAGCAGCTGGAGTCGTTTGACTGGTTTGTCGCGCAGGCTCCTGACAATCTCAAGAGGTCCATTGAGAAGTACAAGACTGAAGTTCAAAACTTTAGTCTTGCGTACCGGGGTTACGAAGGGGAGCCGTCTAGTCGCCCTCGTCCTGAAGCGTACGACTATCAGCCCCAGAGTCAGGTGTGGGAGTCGTCTGGTCGCCCTCTTCCTGACGCGTACAACTATCAGCCCCAGAGTCAGGTGTGGGAGCCGTCTGGTCGCCCTCCTCCTGACGCGTACGACTATCAGCCCCAGAGTCAGGTGTGGGAGCCGTATAGTCGCTTGCCTCCTGACGCATACGACTCTCAGTGCCAGAGTCAGGTTCCCCAAGTAGGAATCCAGGCCTCGCGCCCAAGCTTTCGGTCGGACAAAGGACAAGCGACGAAGCCATTGAGGTCGGACAAGATGGCTTGGATCGACCGGCACTACTTCGGGCATGAGCCTGTCAATTCAGCAGACTTTCCCCTTGCGACATTCCTAGGTCATGAGGATATCAGAACGTTGGCGCCGGAGACAGATCTTTCAAATTTTGTCATGAACGCTTACATAGAACTGCTCCGGATTAGAGAGCAACGTTTTAACCGTTCTGAATATTTGAAGCTTAACATGTATCCCACTCATTTTGTGGAATTAACGGTGAGAGAATTCACAGAATGGAGGCGAGGGGGCGGCAGGAGTAAGTGGAAACCAGGTCGAAACGTGTTAGGCATGATGAACGCAGACTATCAATGTCCCGCTGCTGATGCGAACCTTATCATGATACCCTGTCATCATGCAAACCACTGGTTCCTATTAGTTCTCCATCCAGCGTTCAGAACGGTTCACATATACGATAGCCTAAGGGAGGACGAGCCTGGACAGCTGCTGGCACAGATGTACAACGAGTACATCACTTTAGTGGTTAGTATTTATTTTTTGACCTTGGCTCATAGTATATTGTTCTTGTCTCATAGGCTTGATTCTCGTTTTTATTGTTGGATGCAGACTACTGTCCTCTCGCTAGCATGCGGACGGCCACAGGGTGACCCTTGGACGGTCGTGATGATAAAGGACCGACCAAAGCAATATAACGGTCACGATTGCGGGATTTACGTCCTCAAGTACATGGACTACATTGCTCGCTCGGAAGTGCTCAAACACTCCTCGTGGACTAGGAAGGATGCCTTGACGTTTAGGTATAGGATAGCCTGGGAGCTGAAAAAGAATGAAGCTAGACGCCTTCATTACCATTATCCTGACGTGCGTGGCTAGCTGCTGTGATGTTACAAAAAACTGTACCAAAAAGAAATGTACATAATTTTTCGCATGCTATGAATTTGGCGCTAAAATGTGCGCGAATATACCTTTCATATGACGGCATTCGAAAAAATTACGCGTCTCGCTTTTCGCCGAAATTCATAGAAATGGGCTAACTAGCGTGCATGAGGTGCAATGAGCGAAAAAAAAGTGACAAAAAAAATTTCAACTTTTTTCGGAAGCTATCAAATGCGGCCTAAAGTGTGCCCGAATAGGCCCTTCCTAGGAAAACTCAAAAATTAATGTGTCTCGTTTTTCGCCGAAAGTCTTACAAATGGGCTAACTAGCGTGCCTGAAGTGCAATGAGCGGAAAAAAAGTGACAAAAAAAATTACAACTTTTTCGGAAGCTATCAAATGGGGCCTAAAGTGTGCCCGAATAGGCCCTTCCTAGGAAAACTCAAAAATTAATGTGTCTCGTTTTTCGCCGAAAGTCTTACAAATGGGCTAACTAGCGTGCCTGAAGTGCAATGAGCGGAAAAAAAGTGACAAAAAAAATTACAACTTTTTTCGGAAGCTATCAAATGGGGCCTAAAGTGTGCCCGAATAGGCCCTTCCTAGGAAAACTCAAAAATTAATGTGTCTCGTTTTTCGCCGAAAGTCTTACAAATGGGCTAACTAGCGTGCCTGAAGTGCAATGAGCGGAAAAAAAGTGACAAAAAAAATTACAACTTTTTTCGGAAGCTATCAATTGGGGCCTAAAGTGTGCCCGAAAACGGAGTTACCAAAAATATCAATAATCCACAAATCAAATCACAAATTAAAGATTGCACAAACCAAATCACAAATTTAAACATTATAAAAGTTCAATTTATACAACTGAAACATTAACCCTAACACTCTTCCTCATCATCGTCCTCCTCGACCATACTGCCAGGTTCGATACCTAACACTTTATAATGGTTTCTCTTGTCATGATCAGTCATCTTATTACACAACGCACACTTTCGTAATTTTTTTTGACCCGTTGCTTCTTCAATCGGATTCTTCATGCGTATTGCTCGTTTTCGCCCTTTTGTTTGAGAAATAATTGGATCAAAAATGTCGTCCTCCTCACGTTGTAGGTCAGTGCCGTCAATGACTGGCTGTTTGGCTCGATTGAATCTACCGCCTGGAGTTGGTCGAGTAGTCGGAGTGTCCACAGTTTCTGGTAATGCCATCCTAAACTGTGCATGCATAGCCTTATCCCGTGCGGCTGCTTCAACTTGATACCTGTACCCATCAAATGTCGACGCTGCATCCATTGATAAACCGTGCATGATGTTACAAAGGTGATTATATCGCAGCGACTCAGATTGCTCGAAATCAACTGAAACATTGGGCACGTAAGGAATGTGACCGTGGACTCTGTTGGCTTCCTTCGTCCACCGTTCCAAGATATACGGTGGAGGGATTTCACTAGCATTCTTGGCGCTCAAAACCCTCAACGCGTGTCGACAAAGTATACCTTTATGCTCAAACAGTTGACAGTTGCAATTAACCAACCCGGTGTCCTTACAAATTGCTACGGTAAAATGTCGTCTGGTCCTCGGAGCCGACGAAGAGCACGGATTGGCGAAGTTCGTCACATTTGTCAAAGCATAAACCTTGATGTCTCTGGTGGAATACTCGTGCAACTTTGTCATGCCATATTGATTCGACTTTAGTAGTTCCTCTTGAAACTGTCGAAACATTTCCTTGGTATAGACTTGAGCCGCATGAGCCTCTAAAGGTGAATAAAGTAGTATAGCTCTTTCTTTGCAAACTGTAGCCGCGTCGGCTTCTCTCTCACGGTACAATTGCCTGTCAACGGCTTTCTGCATCTCTAGTACGAACTCCGCTATACTTGAAGACTGGCCTACGTACCCATCAAAGAATGAATTCATAGCTTCGCTTCTCGAGGTCGTAGTCATTCCGGCTGCAAAAAAATTCTTGGTGTAGGCACCGACCCACTGTGTCTTGATCTCATACAACGATTGTAACCATTCGTGATTGTGCAAATAGTAAGTATCCATTAACGTGGCCCACCTCTCCTCGAACACGTCTACCGTCAACGATTTCTTCACACATGTATTAAAGTCAGTCTTGAATGACGGATGGTTTGCATATACATGGTGAAGCCGTTCGGGATATTTGTTGCTTATGTGCCATGTGCACAGGCCATGGTGAGTATCTGGAAGGACCTTAGCGATTGCATTTTTCATTGCCAGATCTTGGTCGGTGATGATGGTCTTTGGAGGAATATGATACATTGCTTGAAGCCACGTTTCAAATAACCACGTAAATGACTCCTCCGTCTCATCCCTAAGCAGGGCAAAGCCAAACGAGATTGACTGATAGTGGTGGTTCACCCCGGTGAACGGAGCAAAAGGCATAGAGTACTTATTGGTGCGGTATGTGGTGTCAAACGTCACAACATCCCCAAAATTTTGGTAAGCAGCTCTAGAACGGGGGTCCGCCCAAAATATAGTACTAATGCGGTTCTCATCATCCAGTTGGAGACTGTAAAAAAATCCAGAATTCTCACTCTGAAGGGACCTGAAGAGATCAAGTGTAGTTTGAGAATCACTCTTACCGAAAGACTCTCTCCTCTGAGCACGAAGTTCATTTCGAAGGTCTACTTCGTTGAAACTCAACTTGTCAATCCCCCCAGCCTGGCTTGAGAAAACCCCCATCATCTTAGAAGGTGGAATTTTAGCCTCGGCCATTGTAAAAATTAGTTGTCTGTGTGCCGCGCTTATTTCTCGGTGTTGATGAATTTGACCAATCTTACTGGGGGTCATCAACTGATGATTATGGCTCAACTCCACTCCTGTGACAACCCAATGGTTTTCATTTTTTCGGTGTACTGCATACACATGGGCCTTGCAGCCGGTACCCGGAAATGTGTCCCGTTTTCTTTGTCTTGTTGTCCCTTCGTCACTGATCCGAACGACCGGAGTTACATGCGGTGCTCCTCTATGACACTCAAATAGTCTTGCACCAATTTGATCTGTATTCGCCCGTTTTCTAGTCGTCTTAGTTCTAATACCGAAACCTATCGTTTTCGAATATGCTCTATAGTATGCTTCAACTTCGTCCAGTGCTTGAAAAACTTGACCAACGTAAGGTGGATCAGAACCTTCACAAAAATTATTTCCTCCAGTTGCATCCATATTTATACTGGAATCTAAAAAATAAAAATTATATCATTCTCA
This sequence comes from Escallonia herrerae, assembly GCA_033070095.1. Classification (NCBI taxonomy): domain Eukaryota; kingdom Viridiplantae; phylum Streptophyta; class Magnoliopsida; order Escalloniales; family Escalloniaceae; genus Escallonia; species Escallonia herrerae. Next base: position 16,620 of record JAVXUP010004995.1, on the reverse strand, counting down.
ACAAGTCATAGATTTAAATAAAAGAAGAATAAAATTTATTTAAACCACCGTCTTTCGAGAAATTTGGTATAATGTAAAATTAGCAAAATAGCCCCCGATGAGCGACAAATTACCGAAATGCCTCCGGGGGTTCATTATCACCCTAACGCCCCAAATCAGCTTCAAAACAACCTTTCAGGTGCTTTGCTTACATTTCTGGACTAAGAAATCCTTTGAAAAACTTAACGCTGCAAATTTACGAAAATACCCCTATCGGGGATGCGAATTACCAAAATGCCCCCTGACAACAAGCTTCCTGAATTCACTCTTTAAAATAACTTTTCAGGTGTCTCACACCCTTTCCTGAACTAAAAGTTATTTTAAGCACAGATTTGTGTAACGTAAAATTAGCAAAATAGCCCCCGGGGGTTCATTGTCACCCTAACGCCCATCAAACCAGCTTCAAAACAACCTTTCAGGTGTTTTACTTACATTTCTGGACTGAAAAACTTTTTTTCGGGAAAATTACAAAACACCCCTCGCGGGGGGCAAATTACCAAAATGCCCCCTGGCTTCAGAAAATATCAAAATTGCTTTAAAACGCTATTTTAAGCTTCCTGAGTTCATTCTTGATTTAAAAAGTATTTTACGGATTTTTCGCCTAAAAATCCCGAACCGGTGTCCGGATCGAGCGCTTAAAAGCCCGTTCGGCCAAAAAATTAGCTAACGACTTCGGAATGGTCCGAATTCCTGGGGAATGGAACTTCCCAACACCCTAGGGTTCTCATAAAAGTTTCGCACGAAATTGTGCTGTCTTGATATTTTAAATTACACTGTAAAGTTACAAGGTTGCGCGTATCAGTTAACCCCTTTCTAGTCTTTGAAAAACTCTGAAATTTTAACCTGATACAGATCTTTTGAAAATAACTAGGGTCTCTGTTTTGTATTTTGGCAAAATCTAGCTCTAGCTATTTTTTATAAATTCGTAAAAAAACTGTCTAATTAAGTTTTCACCTTTAGCGACAATTACGCCCCGCAATCAGCTGCAAAATAACATTTCAGGCGTTTTACTTACATTTCTGGACTTAAAAGTCCGTTGGAAAATTTTTTCGGGAAAATTACCAAAATACCCCTCTCGGGGTGGCAAATTACCAAAATACCCCTGGCTTCAGAAAATATCAAAAGTGCTTTAAAATGCTATTTTAAGCTTCCTGAGTTCATTCTTGATCTAAAAAGTATTTTACGGATTTTTCGCCTAAAAATCCCGAACCGGTGTCCGGATCGAGCGCTTAAAAGCCCGTTCGGCCAAAAAATTAGCTAACGGCTTCGGAATGGCCCGAATTCCTGGGGAATGGAACTTCCCAACACCCTAGGGTTCTCATAAAAGTTTTGCGCGAAATCGCGCTGGCTTGATATTTTAAATTACACTGCAAAGTTACAAGGTTGCGTGTATCAGTTAACCCCTTTCCGGTCTTTGGAAAAATCTGAAATTTTTACCTGATATAGATCTTTTGAAAATAACTAGGGTCTCTGTTTCGTACTTTGGCAAAATCTAGCTCTAGCTATTTTTTATAAATTCGTGAAAAATTCTATTTTGGAATTTTTCGAATGTAATACCCCGATTTGTCAAAACGTAATTTTGACGCCCTTTGACGCCCTAAACACGAATTTTAGACTATTGTAAGAACAACTTAAGCGTAACACAATTTAAACAATCAATTGGTAAGAACAAATTGAAAAATACTTACTTGTTTTAACTTGATATATTTCAAGAAAAATCCACCGGTCTTCTAGCGGTTATCCACCGATCTTCTAGCGTAAATTTTTTTTGTTTGTATGTAGGTGAGATAGGGAGAATGAGGAGGGTGGAAGAAATGATTCGGGGAGGAGGGATTTTATAGAGAGAAAAGTGAGAGAGGAAGAGAAGAACCGTGAGTGAACAGCAGGGAGGGGGAGGGGGGAATGACACGTGGGGGTGGGGGGTAGGGTGGTAATGACACGTGGGGGAAGAGGGGGTTCACGGGTGGGGGAAGGGGGGTTCACGGGTGGGGGAAAAGGACATAGGGTGGGGGCCACGGGGTGGGGGGCAAGGGGGTGGGGGGCAAGGGGGGTGACGGGTGGGGGGTGGGGTCACGGAAGGCAATAATGCCAACCGCATGTAGGAGTTGCGGTTGGGCATTATTGCCACCATTTTCTCACGAGTTTTTCATTTTCTCGTGATATTTTCATGAATTTATCATAGTATTTTCGTCCTTTTTTGTCCCTTTTCGTCCTTTTTTGGCCCACGTGGCCAACCGCTGGTAAGACCAGCGGTTCGGTGGAGAAATTTGTTATTTCTCCACCGGTGGGTGTGGATCGGCCCCCTATATATATATATATATATATATATATATATATATATATATATATATATATATATATATATATATTGAAAGAGGTGCGAATGTTTTGATGAAGAGGTAATACTGTCCGCGATACTGCATACCAGACAACATTAAACTTCAAGGTACAGAAATTAATGGAAGTGCATCTGTCGTGTCAGGCAAAAGTCATCCGCTACACAATGTAGCGGACGAATTTTGGACTATCGCATGTCAGGACTTAAAAGTTGTCCGCCATACAGTTTAGCGAACGGATATATATATATATATATATATATATATATATATATATATATATATATATATATATATATATATATATATATATATATATATATATATATATATATATATATATATATATATATATATATATATATATATATATATATATATATATATATATATGAGAGCTGACAAGTTGATTGTGCTAGCAAAATAGGAGATTTTGCTAGTGCGATCTAGCCGTTCATCTTTTGAAAAAAAGATCTGGACAGTCCATCCTTTCAGATCTTTTTTTTCAAAAGCTGTCAGTCGTCCGCTACATAGTGTAGCGGACAGAACTTTTTACCAGACTACCCCTCTTCCTCCGTTCACTAAACTGTCTGGCGGACAACTTTTAAGTCCTGACATGCGATAGTCAAAAATTCGTCCACTACACTGTGTAGCGGATGACTTTTGCCTGACATGACAAATGCACTTCCATTAATTTCTATACCTTTAATTTTAATTTCTGTACCTTGAAGTTTAATGTTGTCCGCTTTGCAGTATCGCGGGCAGTATTACCTCTTCATCAAAACATTCGCACCTCTTTCAACACAATTTTCTTCTCCTTCAGACTCATTTGCTTCCATTTTCAGATCCCTTCAAGCTTCGGTAACACTTGCTTCAAGCCTCAAGCAAGGTAAATTTTTGAATGTGGAAATTTTCTTTATGGATTGACTGATAAAGTATAGTTTTTTTTTTGACAAAAAATATAGATTTTTTGTGATGTTCTAGAAATTTGTCACTCTATTCATCAATTTGTGATGTTTTAGAAATTAATTTGTTAACTTTAAATAAATTCATTTTTTTGAGGTTCGCTAACTTCATAAAATTTATCCTATTTAAATTCGAATTTTTTGAGATATGTTTGTTGTATTTTGGCATGATGAATTTGTCTATTTATCTTAGTAATTTTAATTTGCTATGGTCAATAAATTAATAATTATTAAATTGGAGACAATTTTGAGATTATGCATTTGGTATATTTGTCATCCTAAATTGATCTATTCGTCAAGGTAATTTTGAGGTAATATTTTTAGTTAGAAATGCTATTTGATTGTTAAGCGTAGTCTATTTCCACATAGGTCTTGTTTCACAACGTCTGATTTCGTGTCGAGCTCCAACACCCCCGTAGATGCTAGTGATCCGTATCTAAGACGAACTGATAACCCTACGGTTATTTAACCTAGGATTATATTTGATTTTGATGATAACTAACATTAACGATTATGTTGTCTAACATGCATTGAGTTGATGAAGCAATATGTACAATCTCATACTCATGCAAACGGACTATTAGACGAGCAAATCATTCAAAGACTCTCAACGGAACGCATCAAAGAAGGAATTCGCCGTTTGAATTTTACTATGCTTAATTTCCGTTCTTTGTAACTAGACATAGAGAGATGATGGCTTCGATGACTGTACCCAAGAACTTGCCCATAGGTTTCCCTTGCATGCATAAAAGTTTTTCATTCTTTGAAAACAAGGAAACTGCATTTTTTGGAATGCAGTCGACTGCATGTTGGGCAGTGAGGTATTACAGTCGACTGCAATACTTTTAGTAGCCTATTACAGTCGACTGTATTGGAATGCGGTCGACTGCAAGTTGAAAATTTGAATTTCCAACGGCTACTTTTGGGATTACAGTCGACTGCAATACTTCTAGTAGCCTATTACAGTCGACTGTATTGGAATGCAGTCGACTGCAAGTTGGAAATTTGAATTTCCAACGGTTACTTTTGGGATTACAGTCGACTGCATGGCACATTGCAGTCGACTGTATTTACCGTTTGGCGCATTTAATGCTTCACCTAATTCTAAACGGTCATATTCATTCCCACCTCTATAAATACTCATCTTGGGCATAGTTTTGATTCATCAATTGCATTCAAAGCCTTCTTATCTTGCATATTCTCAAAGATCAAAGCAATTGTTCAATCTCTCTTGGTTTTCATTGTTTTCTCATCCATTTCAAGAGAGCATTTATTGTGAGCTTACATTTGAGAGATATACACTTTCATAAGTCATCATACACTCATCTCTCTTGTTCTAGAGCTTAAAATTGTACTCATCTACTTCTTGAGAGTGAAATCTTGTACACATTTCTTCATCTAAAGTTTCTTGTATCAAAGCTTGGGGTTGTCAAGCTTTGGAGCTTTGGGATTGTCAAAGCTTGTTCTTGATGTGGGCATAGCATCAAGGGATTGTAAGAGGTTCGATCTTGACCCGTAAGAAAGATCATACTAGTGGATTCTAGGGCCTTTCAAGGGACTTCCTTGAAGGGGTGGACGTAGGCTTGAAGGTATATCAAGCCGAACCATTTAAATCTCCTTGTCAAGTATCTCTAAACCCTTCTCTCCTTACATTATCGTTTTACATTTGTGTTGAGATTGCCTTGTTTGCTTACTTCAGATATTGTGTTTGAGGTTTGTTGTTTAAGTGTTATTCTTAATCTTTCTAAGTTAGTTTGTAATTTCTTGTTAATTTTAAAGTAGTCTTAAAACCCTATTCACCCCCTCTAGGGTTATCTTTTTTGTTTCAAGTGGTATAAGAGCCTTGGCTCTTGTTATATTGGGTAACGCCAAGAGAGTTAATCGATCATGGCTTACATTGGGGGTATGGAGGGTAGTTCTACCACTAGGCCTCCATTGTTTAATGGGATCAATTATAGTGTGTGGAAAGTTAAGGTGAAAATCTTCTTAGAATCTCAAGACTATGAGATGTGGGATATTGTTGAGAATGGCCCATTTATTCCGATAAAGGTGGTTGACAAGGTTGAAGAGCCAAAATCCAAATCGGAGTATATTGATCATGATAAGAAGATGATTTGAATGAATGCTAGAGCGAAAAATTGTCTTGTGTGTGCTTTAGACACTAATGAACTCAATAGAGTCATTATGTGTAATTCCGCTAAAAGTATTTGGGATACTCTTCAAGTCACTCATGAAGGGACTTCTCTTCTTAGAGATTCCTAGATGAACTTATTGTTTAATGATTATGAGTTATTCCATATGCTTCCAAATGAATCCGTTACGGATATGAATACTCGTTTTACTAACATTGTGAACCCTTTGAAGCAATTGGGCAAGGAATTCACTAATGGTGATCTCGTAAGAAAAGTGATTAGGTCCTTACCAAGAGCTTGGGATGCAAAGATCACCGCCATCCAAGAATTAAAGAATCTTAATATCTTTCCTCTTGATGAATTGATGTGCTCACTCATGACATACGAAATGCAACTCAAGACCTTTGATCAAGAGGACGTCAAAAAGAAGCCTACATCAATTGCTCTTAAAGCTTCATCTTCAAACCTTGAGTCAAGTGATGATGATGAAGAATTTGATGAAGAGGATGTTGCAATGATTGCAAAGAACTTCAAGAAGTTCATGAGGTTTAGAAGGAATGGTGGGAGAAGGCAACAAAATGCTAGCAACGAAGAGAAGCTTTGCTACAAATGCCACAAGCCGGGACACATGAAGATGGATTGTCCCATATACAAAAGGGAAAAGAAGGAAAGAAGAGATGTATGAGAAAGAGTTAAAAGGAGACAACTCTCCAAGAAAGAGAACAAAGAGAAGGAAAAAGCAATGAATGCCGAACATACTCCAACTTGGAGTGACTTCGATTCAAGTGATGAAGATGATGAGAAGAATGAACAAGCAAATGTGTGCTTCATGGCAAATGATGAGGTAAGCTCTTCTTCCGGTAGTGATAGTGAAAGCTTCGAAGATGCTTATGATAGCCTATATGAGGAATCCAAGAAAAATATTATTTTATCAAAAAAATTCCTTGAGGCCAATAAGCAAATTGAGAAGTTGAGAGTGGAAAATAATGAGTTGCATGCCAAGAATGATTGCATTTCCAACCATTTATATGTAAAACATGTGAATAATGACTTGGTTGAATTGATTGCTAACACTCCTAGCTCAAAACAAATTTCTTGCAAAACTTTGGCTTTAGAAAAACAAAATGAAGATTTAAAACTTGAGATTTGTGATTTGAAAAATTGTCTTCAAAAATTTGTTGATAGTCAAAACAATTTGGATGTCATGCTAGGACGCCAAAGATTTGGCCTAAACAAAGGTGGTCTTGGATTAGATCCCTTGGCCTTACCTCCTAAAATCTTTCAACAACAAGCTAGGTTGAATACTCATTCAAAACAACCAAAGAACTATTGCACACCATTTACACATTGTGGTTGGTGCAACAAGAAAGGGCATACGACTAATTATTGTCCTTGTAGAATTGTTTATGTTAGAGGTAGAAAGAAGATGTGGGTTGTGAAAGGTCAAGATTACAAATGTAAGACTAACACCCAAGGACCCAAGAAAATATGGGTACCAAAAGTCACTACTTGATTTGTGTTTATAGGTATGTCTCAAAGCAAAATCTAGTAGCAAGAAGTGGATTCTTGATAGTGGATGCTCAAGACATATGATCGGCAACATATCTCTTTTCACCTTAATCGATCTTATAGAAGGAGGAAAAGTGACCTTTGGTGACAACGCACAAGGAAAAATCAAAGGTAAAGGAACTATAGGTTAGGAACCACATTCAATTGAGAATGTGTTATTTGTTTAAGGTTTGAAGCATAATTTGTTAGTATTAGTCAATTTAGTGATAAAGGTTTTTGAGTAATCTTTGAGGCTTCTCATTGCACTATACAATCCTTGAAGAATAATGAAACTATTTTGGTAAGAAATAGAGATGTCAATGTTTACTCTATTCAATTGAATGATCTAGCTAACCAAAATGTCAAGTGTCTTAATGCTATTAGTGAGACATCTTGGCTTTGGCATCGAAGACTTGGACACATGTATATGGAGCATTTGAAGGATATTTCAAGCAAAGAACTTGTGAGGGGACTCCCGAAAATCAAGTTTGAGAAAGACAAAGTATGTGATGCTTGTCAAATGGGTAAGCAAAATAAAGTCTCTCACAAACCGAAGAAAATGGTATCTACTTCTAGACCCTTGCAATTACTTCATATGGATTTATTTGGACCAATCCCTACTAGTAGTCTTGGTGGTAAATCATATTGTTTTGTTATTGTTGATGACTATTCTCGCTATACTTGGACTTTCTTTTTGGCCACCAAAGATGAATCTCTAAATGTGTTCACTTCATTTGCAAAACGTGTTCAAAATCAAAAAGGATATTTGATAACCAACATTCGAAGTGATCATGGTAGAGAATTTGAAAATTCAAAAATAGGAGCCTTGTGTGATGACTTTGGGATATCACATAATTTTTCGGCTCCTAGAACTCCTCAACAAAATGGTGTTGCCGAAAGAAAGAATAGGTCTTTGCAAGAAGCGGCAAGAACAATGCTTAACGAATATGGTTTACCTAAGTACTTTTGGGCGGAGGCGGTCAATTGTGCTTGTTTTGTTCTCAATAGAGTTATCTTGCGTAAAATTTTGTTAAAAACTCCTTATGAGCTTTTTAATGATAAGAAACCTAAGGTGAGCTTTTTTAGAATCTTTGGTTGCAAATGCTTTATTTTAAATACTAAGGATCACCTTAGAAAATTTGATTCCAAAACATTTGAGGGTATTTTTCTTAGTTACTCTAATAATAGTATGGCATATTGAGTCTATAAGAAAAGTACTTTGGTTGTTGAAGAATCCATTAATGTTACTTTTGATGAGACTAATCCTTTTCTTCGGAGGACTAACATTGTTAATGAAGATGATGTGGACAATAACATGAGAACTTTGGATATAAGTGAAACACTATAAGACAACCCCAAAGAAATTTTTCAAGAAGAACAACAATCAAGCTCTCAAGAGGAAGACAAGGGAGCACACAATGATGTTTCAAACTCGGACAACTCTCAAGCATTACCAAAAGATTGGACTTACAAAAAGGATCATCCAAGCGATCAAATCTTAGGTAATCCTTCGAGTGGAGTAAGAACTCGACACTCTCTTCAACAACATGTTAATTTAGCATTTCTTTCCCAAATTGAACCGAAGAACTTCTCCGAAGCTCTACACCATGAATCTTGGATGCTTGCTATGCAAGAGGAACTAGTTCAATTTGAAAGAAATCAAGTTTGGACCCTTGTGCCTAAACCTCAAAACTATAGGATTATAGGCACAAAATGGGTATTTAGAAACAAACTTGATGAATCTGGAATGGTGGTTAGAAACAAGGCTAGATTAGTGGCCCATGGTTATAACCAAGAATAAGGAATTGATTTTGATGAGACTTATGCACCGGTAGCTAGACTTGAATCTATTCGAATGCTTTTAGATTTTGCATGCTATAGAGATTTTAAACTCTTTCAAATGGATGTCAAGAGTGCTTTTCTAAATGGTTTTATTTCGGAGGAGGTTTATGTGGCTTAACCTCCCGGCTTTGAACATGAAAAATTTCCAAATCATGTTTTCAAGCTTAGCAAAGCTCTTTATGGTTTAAAACAAGCTCCTAGAGCTTGGTATGAAAGGCTAAGTAGTTTTCTTTTAGAAAACGGTTTTTCAAGAGGAAAACTTGACACCACTCTTTATAAAATCTAAGGGCAAGGACATATTGTTGGTGCAAATTTATGTTGATGATATTATATTTGGTGCTACTAATGGATCCTTGTGCGAAGAGTTTGCTTCTTGTATGAGTAAGGAGTTTGAAATGAGCATGATGGGAGAACTCACCTTCTTCCTTGGATTGCAAATCAAACAAAGCAAGGATGGAATCTTTATCAACCAAGCCAAATACACCAAAAAGCTACTCAAGAGATTTGACATGGAAGCATCAAATGCTTTTGACACTCCAATGAGCTCTCCATTAAAGCTTGATAAAGATGAAAAGGGTAAGGATGTTGATATTAAGCGCTATCGAGGAATGATCGGATCACTCCTTTACCATACCGCAAGTAGACCCGATATAATGTTTAGTGTTTGTTTATGTGCTAGATTTCAACCTTGTCCTAAGGAATCTCATTTAGTTGCCGTCAAGAGAATCCTTAGATAGCTTAAGGGCACTCACGATTTAGGGTTATGGTTTCCTAGAAACATGTCAGTTTTTGACCTAGTTGGCTACTCCGATGCCGACTACGCGGGTTGTAAAACCGAGCAGAAAAGCATTAGTGGAGGTTGCCAATTCTTAGGACACTCTCTTGTTTTTTTGAGTTACAAAAAGCAAAACTCGGTTGCACTCTCTACCACCGAAGCTGAATATATGGCGGTTGGTGCTTGTTGTGCACAAATTCTTTGGATGAAACAAACCCCTTTGGATTTTGGACTCAAGTATGACCACATACATATCTTATGCGATAACTCGAGTGCCATTGATTTAAGCAAAAATCCCATCCAACATTCACGGACAAGCACATAGAAATCAAAAAACATTTTATCCGTGATCATGTCCAAAAAGGTGATATCGTTCTCAATTTCGTGGACACAAATAACCAATTAGCGGATATATTCACTAAACCGTTAGATGCGAAGAGGTTTACCGCTCTTAGAAAAGAACTTGGCATGTCTTCAGCTATGAGACAAATTTTTTTACTTCTTGTGGTTTAAAACATACAAGTTACACTTCACATGCTTGAGCATTATTTCATATGCTAATCGCATGTTTTGGTTATTTTCTCTCCAAATTATTCATTTTGTTGCTATTCATCCATGGTGTTTAAACTGTTTTGCACACATTTATATTGCAATATTCATATGCATAATCAATTTCAAGACTGTTAGACTTTTGGCATTAGAATCGACTGTATGTCAAAATACAGTCGACTGCATGTCAAAATACAGTCGACTGCATGTGTTGAATACAGTCGACTGCGTTACGGGGGAAAAGCATAAATCGAGCCTAGATTTCATTTTTCAGTAGATCTCTCCTCTCTCTCTCTCTCTCTCTTCGAACCGAAGCTCTCATCTCTCCTAGGACTCAATTCTTCTCCATTTGCCTTGAAATTGGTACGTAAATCCTCCCAAATCTTATTCTACTACATGATTTACATACTTTCTCTGATCGATTTCACCTATTTTGTTCATAATCTATTTAAATTAGAATTGCCCACTTTGGTGAAATTTCTTCAGATCTACTTCAATTAAGCATGTTACTATATGATTTAATGCTTAATTTATGTTTAGGGATGCTTATTACACGATCCTACATAGTTTAATTACATGCATTCATGCCAAAATTATTTTTCCCCAAATTTCATAAACTAGGATTTTTCGTGTGTCAAAATTTCTTTATTAATTAAGCAATTTCATGTTTGATCACTTGATTCATGTTTAATTATGTCATTTTATCGTTTATACATAGTTGTTTACATTCAATTTGTCCAAAATTCATTTTTTTTCCCAAATTGCATGAACTAGGGTTTATATATTTTAAAAAAAAATTTAAAAATTCATACTTCTTTTGTTTGTTTTAGCCTAAATTCATGTTGCATTATCTTTCTAACATACTTTCACATGATTTATTTTAACAATTTCACTGAACACATCATTTTTCAAACATTTCATAAACCCTAAATTTTTTTCTTTGCATTTTCATACATCTTACTTATGTTATTTATCTTTCAAATTTGTTAGACTGTTTCAAGAATGGCAAGAGAGAAACGTGCGCGTGCCAGTTCTTCACGAGCCGCTCTTGCGCCTGAACCTGAGCCTGCCCTAGTAGAGTTTAACCGCAACCGCTATCGGAACCGTAAGGCTCTAGACCGTTTCTCCTCTCAAAACTCTTCCCCTCTGGCTCCAGGTTTGCGTTTAGACACTCAATTTCTCTTCAGCATAGGTGTACTTAGACACCTTCAGGATTTCTATCTAGACCAGCTTACTGATAAGAACACCATCCCATATTATCCTGATGCAATCCATCTTTTTTATGCAAATTTAACTTGGAGCATTTCCAGTGAGTCTTGTACACTCACATCCTATGTCTTTGGTCGGCGTATCTCATTCTCTCAGTCACGACTAGCCGATCTTCTAGACCTCCCCGACACTGGTTTCTCCTTTTCACTAGAGATGATTCCTGTCGCTGGTCAAGCACATTGGTTTGACCGACCTTTCTCCATCGAGGAACAGCTTCGACACACTTCACAATCGACAGATTTAGGCTGCAAGAAAGCCCACCCTTCGTGACCTACCACCTCTGTCTCGACTATTCCATCATGTCATCGCTTACAACGTCATCCCTAGAGCCGGCGGTCTTTCATTTGTTTCTTACTTAGATGTCCATCTCTTGACCTTTTTCCACTCGGGTACACCGATTAACCTCTCTCGTCTTATCATGTTGAACATGATTAGGAGCACCTTTCATCCTGGCTTAGCTATACCTTACGGCCGCCTACTCACTCGTATTTTGGCTGCCTTTGACATACCTCTTCCCTGTGAGTATATTGAGGTGACTCGGCACAACGTACTCGGCTGCTCTACCCTTCGTAGGAAGGGACTTTTAGATGGTCATAGTCATTTCTTGCCTGAGCCGGACATGGACGATGCTATGGATGATGAGCATGAGGATGATGGTGATGATGGTGATGATGATGATGATGATGATGATGATGATGGTAGTGGTGGTGGTGATGCTCCTGATGCTCGTGGAGATGCCGGTGACGGGATTGATCGTGATCCACCTCCGTTGATCATTCCAAGTACACATGAGGCGGGCACTTCTTCCAGTCCTTCTACTTCCGGATATGAAGCGATCCTAGCACGCTTAGATATGATGCATCAGCAGATGCATGCTGGTTTTAATCAGATGGATCATGCCCACAACCAGCTTAGTCGACGCCTTTCTCGTATGGAGGATCATTGTGGGATTTAGTGTCCCGAGGAGGACATCTTTCATCCACCACCTCCACCATCGGGTCCTTAGGCGTTAGGACATGGTTTATGTGTTTTCTTAGCTTATGCTTTCAGAATCTATTATGAATTTCAAAAACTTATCATGGATGCTACTCATAGTATTGCTTTAGCACTTTTGATCCACGCTTATCTTACTGCACCTCTGATTTCCTAAGGTTTATGATTTATGTGCTATTTTGTTACATGTGCTTGGTACATCCTTTGATGATTATTCAAGTACTTATGTTTTCTTGATTTTGAATGCCCTTTGTTGGCTATATTGATTATCCATGGATGGATACATATTTTGATCACTTTCACACAACATACACCCTTGATCTTTTTCATGATGCCAAAAGGGGGAGAAAAATATTGTTAATATTGTTGATTCATATTCATACTTGTGTGGATTTGATGAGCATATATTACCTGAAATAGGGGGAGTATATTTTGCTTAAGATAGGGGGAGCTTATCATATTAATTTCTCTTTTTGACCCCTTATGGTTTATAATTGAGATTGTCATGCTTCATTGCATTTATCATCCTATATATCTCATTTGTTTTGAATCAATGTTTGTCATCATCAAAAAAGGAGAGATTGATAACCCTACGGTTATTTAACCTAGGATTATATTTGATTTTGATGATAACTAACATTAACGATTATGTTGTCTAACATGCATTGAGTTTATGAAGCAATAGGTACAATCTCATACTTATGCAAACTGACTATTAGACGAGCAAATCATTCAAAGACTCTTAGCGGAACGCATCAAAGAAGGAATTCGTCGTTTGAATTTTACTATGCTTAATTTTTCGTTCTTTGTAACTTGACATAGAGAGATGATCGCTTCGATGACTGTAACCTAGAACTTGCCCATAGGTTTCCCTTGCATGCATAAAAGTTTTTCATTCTTTGAAAACAAAGAAACTGCATTTCTGGAATACAGTCGACTGCATGGGAATGCAGTCGACTGCATGTTGGGCAGTGAGGTATTACAGTCGACTACATTCAAATGCAATCGACTGCAATACTTTCAGTAGCCTATTACAGTCGACTGTATTGGAATGCAGTCGATTGCAAGTTGGAAATTTAAATTTCCAACGACTACTTTTGGGATTACAGTCGACTGCAATGGCACATTACAGTCGACTATATTTATCGTTTGGAGCATTTAATGCTTCACCTAATTCCAAACAGTCATATTCATTCCCACCTCTATAAATACTCATCTTGGGCATAGTTTTGATTTATCAATTGCATTCAAAGCCTTCTTATCTTGCATATTCTCAAATTCAAAGCAATTGTTCAATCTCTCTTGGTTTTCATTGTTTTCTCATCCATTTCAAGAGAGTATTTATTGTGAGATTACATTTGAGAGATATACACTTTCATAAGTCATCATACACTCATCTCTCTTGTTCTAGCGCTTAAAATTGTACTCATCTACTTCTTAAGAGTGAAATCTTGTACACATTTCTTCACCTAAAGTTTCTTGTATCAAAGCTTGGGGTTGTCAAGCTTTGGAGCTTTGGGATTGTCAAATCTTGTTCTTGATGTGGGCATAGCATCCAGGGATTGTAAAAGGTTCGATCTTTACCCGTAGAAAGATTATACTAGTGGATTATAGGATGTGTCCCATATACAAGGGAAAAGAAGGAAAGAAGAGATGTATGAGAAAGAGTTAAAGGAGACAACTCTCCAAGAAAGCGAACAAGAGAAGGAAAAAGCAATGAATGCCGAACATACTCCAACTTGGAGTGACTTCGATTCAAGTGATGAAGATGATGAGAAGAAAGAACAAGCAAATGTGAGCTTCATGGAAAATGATGAGGTAAGCTCTTCTTCCAGTAGTGATAGTGAAAGCTTTGAAGATGCTTATGATAGCATATATGAGGAATTGAAAAAATTTTTTAAAAAAAATATTATTTTATCAAAAAAATTCCTTGAGGCCGATAAGCAAAATGAGAAGTTGAGAATGGAAAACAATGAGTTGCATGCCAAGAATGATTGCATTTCCAACCATTTATATGTAAAACATGTAAATAATGACTTGGTTGAATTGATTGCTAACACTCCTAGCTCAAAACAAATCTCTTGCAAAACTTTGGCTTTAGAAAAACAAAATGAAGATTTAAAACTTGAGATTTTTTATTTGAAAAATTGTCTTCAAAAATTTGTTGATGGTCAAAACAATTTGGATGTCATGCTAGGACGCCAAAGATTTGGCCTGAACAAAGGTGGTCTTGGATTAGATCCCTTGACCTTACCTCCTAAAATCTTTCAACAACAAGCTAGGTTGAATACTCATTCAAAACAACTAAAGAACTATTGCACACCATTTACACATTGTGGTTGGTGCAACAAGAAAGGGCATACGACTAATTATTGTTCTTGTAGAATTGTTTATGTTAGAGGTAGAAAGAAGATGTGGGTTTGAAAGGTCAAAATTACAAATGTAAGACTAACAACCAAGGACCCAAGAAAATATGGGTACCAAAAGTCACTACTTGATTTGTGTTTATAGGTATGTCTCAAAGCAAAATCTAGTAGCAAGAAGTGGATTCTTGATAGTGGATGCTCAAGACATATGATCGGCAACATATCTCTTTTCATCTCAATCGATCTTATAGAAGGAGGAAAAGTGACCTTTGGTGACAACGCACAAGGAAAAATCAAAGGTAAAGGAACTATAGGTAAGCAAACTACATTCAATTGAGAATGTGTTATTTGTTGAAGGTTTGAAGCATAATTTGTTAAGTATTAGTAAATTTAGTGATAAAGGTTTTTGAGTAATCTTTGAGGCTTCTCATTGCACTATACAATCCTTGAAGAATAATGAAACTATTTTGATACGAAATAGAGATGACAATGTTTACTCTATTCAATTGAATGATCTAGCTAACCAAGATGTTAAGTGTCTTTGTGCTATCAGTGAGACATCTTGGCTTTGGCATCGAAGACTTGGACACATGCATAGGGAGCATTTGAAGGATATTTCAAGCAAAGAACTTGTGAGGGGACTCCCGAAGATCATGTTTGAGAAAGAAAATTATGTGATGCTTGTCGAATGGGTAAGCAAAAGAAAGTCTCTCACAAACCAAAGAAAATGGTATCTACTTCTAGACCCTTGCAATTACTTCATATGGATTTATTTGGACCAATCCCTACTACTAGTCTTGGTGGTAAATCATATTGTTTTGTTATTGTTGATGACTATTCTCGCTATACTTGGACTTTCTTTTTGGCCACCAAAGATGAATCTCTAAATGTGTTCACTTCATTTGCAAAACGTGTTCAAAATCAAAAAGGATATTTGATAACCAACATTCGAAGTTATCATGGTAGAGAATTTGAAAATTCAAAAATAGGAGCCTTGTGTGATGACTTTGGAATATCACATAATTTTTCGACTCCTAGAACTCCTCAACAAAATGGTGTTGCCGAAAGAAATAATAGGTATTTGCAAGAAGCGGAAAGAACAATGCTTAACGAATATGGTTTACCTAAGTACTTTTGGGCGGAGGCGGTCAATTGTGCTTGTTTTGTTCTCAATAGAGTTATCTTGCGTAAAATTTTGTTAAAAACCCCTTATGAGCTTTTTAATGATAAGAAACCTAAGGTGAGCTTTTTTAGAGTCGTTGGTTGCAAATGCTTTATTTTAAATACTAAGGATCACCTTAGCAAATTTGATTCCAAAATATTTGAGGGTATTTTTCTTGGTTACTCTAATAATAGTATCGCATATAGAGTCTATAATAAAAGTACTTTGGTTGTTGAAGAATCCATTAATGTTACTTTTGATGAGACCAATCCTTTTCTTTGGAGGACTAACATTGTTAATGAAGATGATGTGGACAATAACATGAGAACTTTGGATATAAGTTAAACACTACAAGACAACCCCAAAGAAATTGTTCAAGAAGAACAACAATCAAGCTCTCAAGAGGAAGACAAGGGAGCACGCAATGATGTTTCAAACTCGGACAACTCTCAAGCATTACCAAAAGATGGAACATACAAAAAGGATCATCCAAGCGATCAAATCTTAGGTAATCCTTCGAGTGGGATAAGAACTCGACACTCTCTTTAACAACATGATAATTTAGCATTTCTTTCCCAAATTGAATCGAAGAACTTCTCCGAAGCTCTACATCATCAATCTTGGATGCTTGCTATGCAAGAGGA
>JAVXUP010004994.1:0-23512 GCA_033070095.1 Escallonia herrerae | reverse complement strand
AAGGTTTCAGCATATATATATATATATATATATATATATATATATATATATATATATATATATATATATATATATATATATATATATATATATAGGGAGCTGATCCATTGATAGCGCTAGCAAATGGAGTTAAGTTTAGCGCGATCTGACCGTCCATCCTGAAAGATGGACGGTCCAGATCGCGCCTTTTTCCAAAACTGGTTCCCGTCCGCCATACTGTCTCGCGGACGGGAACTTTACCTTATTGCCCTCTTCCCATGTCCGCGAGACTGTCTCGCGGACGCCTTTCTGTTCCTGACATGTGTCAGGAAAAAGGCGTCCGCCATACTGTATGGCGGACGATCTCTAGGCTGACACATGTCAGGGCCTGTCCCCTCGGTCGCCTATAAAGTCTCGGGCGTGAGCCCCGAGAACTGTCCCCTTGGTATCTAGAATCTATCCCTACTCGGCTCTTTCAGCAAAATTTTTGGGCTTTCAGATTCACTTGCTTCCATTTTCAGCACCCTTCAAGCTTTTCTTGGAGTAACACACTTTTGGTTCAAGCATCACTCAAGCAAGGTAAAGTTTGTGATCTTGCTACCGTTTATCTTAGTAATTTTAATTTGTTATGTTCAGTAAATATATAATTAGCAAAATAGGAGACACTTTTGAGATTATGTATATGGTATCCTAAATCGGTCTAATCGTCAAGATAATTTTGAGATAATAAGCGTATTCTATTTCTACATAGGTCTTTTTCACAATGTCTGATTTCGTGTCGAGCTCCAGCACCCCCGTAGATGCTAGTGATCCGTATCTAGGACGAACCTTTCAAACGTTGGAAGAAGCTGGAGAATGTTTTCGAGCTTATTCATTGAGGGTTGGTTTTGGCATTAGAATAAAAACTACAAGAACAAGCAGCGTATCGAAAAGGATATGCTCTCGCTTATACGAGTGTCATAGGGGCAGAAACCCAGTGCAAAATGAGACACGCGTAGGCAACGATGACAGTGATGATGACGAAATAGGGTATGCGCGGAGAAGACGGGATTGCTTTGCGCGCACGAATTGCCAGGTCAAGATGTTCGTAAGCTATAAAGCCAAACAAGATCATTGGCTTATTACCAGCCTGGAACTGGCACACAATCACCCGTTAGTAACCCCTTCTAAGGTGAGTCAGATGCATCAACACAAGAAGATGGGTAAGGTCGCGAGGAGCCTAATTCACACAATGAGCGATGCGCGGCTAGGACCTACCGACATGATTAATGTTCTTGCTGAACAGGCTGGGGGAATTCAAAATTTAAACTTTAACACGACAGACGTTCGTAACGCGGTCCGAACCCATAGACGAGCCGCGTATGACCTCAATGATGCGCAAGCGACAATGAGCCTATTGAAACGGATGCAGATGGAGGACCCGCAGTTTACCTTCGACTATAAACTTGACGACGAGCATCGAGTTAGCACAATTTTTTGGGTCGACGGTCGTTCGAGGCTAGCTTATAAGCATTTTGGGGATGTCGTGACTTTCGACACCACATACCGTACCAACAAGTACTCGATGCCGTTCGCTCCTTTCACGGGCGTCAATCATCATTATCACTCCATCCTGTTCGGGTTCGCCTTGTTAAGGGACGAGAGCGAGAGTTCTTTTGAATGGTTGTTTAGGGTGTGGCTGGAAGCAATGAACTTCAAAGCACCGACTGTTATCATCACCGATCAAGATTTGGCAATGAAGAAGGCTATTGCTACCGTCTTCCCAGATACTCGACACAACTTGTGCACTTGGCACATAAGCAACAAATACCCTGAACGTCTGCATCACATGTACGCAAAGTATCCAGACTTTAAACAGGATTTTGACAAATGCGTCCTCAAGTCATTAACGATTGAGGAATTCGAGGAGAGGTGGGAAAAGCTTGTTCGGGATTACTCATTGCAAGACAACGAGTGGCTCCAGCACTTGTACGGGCTCAAAGAGCAATGGATTGGTGTTTACACGAGAAGTCATTTTTCTGCGGGCATGAAAACGACGGGCAGGAGTGAATCTATGAATGCCACGTTCGATAATTATGTGGGTACAGCTACCAATTTGAAGAGTTTCGTCACATCAGCACAAAAAGCGGTTGCGTCGTTGTTCGTGAAAGAAAGGGCTGCAGACTTTGCAACCACGTACAAGCAAAGGAGAAGGTTGCTTGAGACCCCGCTGGAGCTGAACGGTGCCAAAGTCTATACGAAGGAGATCTTCCTGCTATACCAAGTAGAGCTGCAAAAATCGGGCCGATACAGTATATATAAGGTGGCAGAAAAGTCGTCGCGTGAGTACAAGGTTTATTCGCTCGTGAATGACCTCGTCCCTGAGAAGCTGCGCAGAATTTATACGGTGACCCACGACACATTGACGGACTCGGTGACATGTGTTTGTAAGAAGTTTGAGTTCCATGGCATCCTGTGTAGACACATTCTGCGGTTTTTCACACAGAAGAATATCAGGACAATCCCCGATAAATACGTCCTGCCACGTTGGACGAAAGGTGCAAACAGGTTGCACGGTACCATTTCCTTTCCGGAGCACCCGTATACTGACTTTGAAGAATCAGAGACGTTGCGGTATAATCATCTGGTGACGATGTTCACCCGTTTGTCCGTAAAGGGTGCTGCTACAATGGTCGGATATAAACATCTCCTCGAGGTAGCTCAGCAGCAAGAGCCCATCGTCGACCAATTGGAAGCAGCTTCAGTCAGCAATGCGGTTGACACCGAGCCTACGACGGGATCAGAAGATGACGAGCCGGGGGAGGGAGCCGACAATGATATCCGGCCTTCGGATCCAATTATATCGCAAACGAAAGGCCGCAAGAGATCTACGCGGATGAAAAGCTCTATTGAGACGGCAACTCAACCAAAAAAGCTAAGAAGGTGTGCATTGTGCAACAAAATGACAGACCACGACAAGCGGAACCATTACAAGGCACTGGGGATAAGTCCAGTGCCTTTGCAAGACGGGGAAGAAGATGATGCCGAGGATGAGGACGAACAAGCTGCAGTGGAACTTTAGTGTACTGAATATTTTGTAATAATCTTTTATGAGCCATCAAAAGTGTCGGACATTTTGTAATAATATTTTAGTAATGACTCGTTTGTAATAACCTTTACAATCATTTTTTTATACGTGATTTCTTACACTGTCCGCTACACTGCGCAGCACAACATTAGAAACCTAAG
Source organism: Escallonia herrerae (assembly GCA_033070095.1). Lineage (NCBI taxonomy): Eukaryota > Viridiplantae > Streptophyta > Magnoliopsida > Escalloniales > Escalloniaceae > Escallonia > Escallonia herrerae. The sequence continues at coordinate 20,305 of JAVXUP010004994.1, read as the reverse complement.
GTATTAAAGAATACCCCCCCTACAACACTTAGTTTTTTTTGGTTTTGGTTCACTTCTCTGCGTCCGCTATACTATGTAGCGGACGGCCCGCAGAATACCCACTTAGTTTTTTGGTTTTGGTTCACTTCTCTGCGTCCGCTATACTATGTAGCGGACGGCCCCGCAGAATACCCCCCCTACAACACTTAGTTTTTTTTTGGTTTTGGTTCACTTCTCTGCGTCCGCTATACTATGTAGCGGACGGCCCCGCAGAATACCCCCCCTACAACACTTAGTTTTTTTTTGGTTTTGGTTCACTTCTCTGCGTCCGCTATACTATGTAGCGGACGGCCCCGCAGAATACCCCCCCTACAACACTTAGTTTTTTTTTGGTTTTGGTTCACTTCTCTGCGTCCGCTATACTATGTAGCGGACGGCCCCGCAGAATACCCCCCCTACAACACTTAGTTTTTTTTTTGTTTTGGTTCACTTCTCTGCGTCCGCTATACTATGTAGCGGACGGCCCCGCAGAATACCCCCCTTACAACACTTAGTTTTTTTTTGGTTTTGGTTCACTTCTCTGCGTCCGCTATACTATGTAGCGGACGGCCCCGCAGAATACCCCCCCTACAACACTTAGTTTTTTTTTGGTTTTGGTTCACTTCTCTGCGTCCGCTATACTATGTAGCGGACGGCCCCGCAGAATACCCCCCCTATAACACTTAGTTTTTTTTTGGTTTTGGTTCACTTTTCTGCGTCCGCTATACTATGTAGCGGACGGCCCCGCAGATACACATATTATCGATCACTTTGTTATTTTTTGAACACTTGCCCTGCAGATAGACAGATATCCAACACTTGGTTTCCCACCGTTAAATCACATTGGTCAATAAAATCAATCGCATTCAATAAATTTTTTGGGTTAAAAAAGTGTTGTAACGTTACAATGTGAATTGGGGAACATCATCTCTCGCAGGAATTATGTTCCTTACACGGATTTACAATAAACCTAATAGCTCTAGGCCGGCCATTTATAATTTGCCAAGCAATCCTATACCTAAAGTCTTGTATGCATTCTTCGCTCCAGACAGTCTTCTTGAGGCTCTCAGACCGGCAAATGTAATCCATGTACATGCAGAGGAAGACGCCGCAGTCCGAGGAATTATGTTGCTTGGGCCTACTCCTCTTCAATCGGAAAATGAGGACCGGCCTGCGCGATACCTTCTCCCGACGCCTACCATTGACCAGGGCAGCAAAAAGATTCTGCGAGAACCATAATAAGCATTAAACATAGCTAGCAAAATAAGATTAATCAGTTTTATAATATGCAAGTTACAACAAGAAGGAAACAGGATCTTACCATGGCATCCAACTGGCCTATGCCTCGGTACATATCAATCACAGGCATCACGTCGGTATCGTCGTAGAGACTGTCGACGACTGAAACCGTGCTCTGTAATGGTTCGTAGCAAACCAAGTACCAGTGCGCATTCCCTAAAAAGGGGATTAGAAACACGTCGGCAACACTTGCGCTCACTGGACTATCCCTAGCAAGATATGCTTGTAGGTTAGGGGACGGTTTCCACTGGGCCATGCCTCTCCCCTTCCTTGCATTGCCCCAGTCGTGCCACTCTTGTACTAGGAGCTGATGGAAAAAAGCATCCAAGATAAACACGCGCAGACCGATGTCTGGATGCTCCCGACACCTTCGCCTCAGAATTTGCACGTAGTGCGAGATGACACCGCTGTCTAACCAAGATCCCGGCGCCAGCGAGGCGATCTCTGTCCAAGAGGCATTGTAATCCAAGCCCTCGGGGTGATCCACGTCATACGACGCTCCGTCTTGGGGGGCCCCGCTAAAATAACGGGCTCGGATTATATCGCATTTATGCGGCTTTAGGGGCCTGGCTGGATGCCCTTTCGGATATTGCCCTCGGGGGTCGATCGGGGGATATTGGCCTCCAATTCCTTCTTCGGCCGGCTGATATTCCCCTTCGGGGCCGCCAACTGGTCCCGCCCACGGGACAATGGGCAGTGCCTCGGAGAAACCGTAGTTTCCGAAAGGAAAGTCTTGCGTGACTTGAGAGAGGGGTTCCGGGAACAAATTGAAGGAGGGGCCGCTGTAATCGCCCCACGACGCTTGAGCCTGTCCCATCCCCGCTTCAGAGGTACCAACAACTCCCTGACTCACCCCTGAAGCCTGTCCAGAGGGATCACCGTATCCCTGGCTGACGCCCGTATAACCCATTCCCGGGCTTACTCCCGAAGACTGGCCCGATGCTTGGCGCAAAAAATTCCCGCAGCCTAAAGCCAATGTCGCAGCCTGTTGGCAAAGATCCTCGCCCATTGCGCTCACCAGATCCCTCCGCTCACTCAACTTCTGGAAGAATGCAAGCGAGGCATTAACCTACATCCAAAGAGATAAAAAATTAAGTAACTTCAATCAGACATTTATATTCAACTAATTTGGTTCAAGTCAGACTTGTTGGGCAACTTACGAGATTGTATGCCATACGCTCATCGATCTGACCCCTAGGCGCATACCTCTCCCCACGTTCAAAGTTTACAGGGGCTACTCTCCTCCGCGTGATGCGGTAGTACCACTCATCGTACTGATCGATGCTGATAACGGGGTCTGGCTCCGAGACGATGGCCGCCAGTGTGTCCTGCCAAGAAGTCCAAAGCTCTATTTCGGCCGCGCACAATTCGTACGCATTGGCGGTGCCAAACACTCCGACATCCGGTGGGTTCCTGTTAACCCTCATATCCGGGGCATCGACTGGCAAACCCTGCTCCAACTCAAAATGGCGCATTGCTCGGTCGGGCAGCTGCCACTCTGCGAGCTCGAAATGGATCAGGGGTGTGCGCTGCAACCCGGAGAGCGTGAAGACGAACGACTCTCCCACCCGTCGCGCCAAACGTATGTACGGTGCCCAACGCATTTGGCCCGGAGATAGACGGTCGAACTCCCCTCGATAGTACGTAATGTTGTGATGGGGATCGACTCTCCTCTTGTAGTGGCTAGCCCTCCGGCTGTACTCCCAAGCACACAACCGAGGCCAGACTTTGTCGGTTCCATCCCTACGCGTTGGTGCACCGGGAGCAAGGTGTTCGTAAGACCACACCTGAGAACATCAAAAAATTATATTTATATCGTCGATTCAACAAAAATAAAACACAATAACGAAGACATGATTTATATGATATACCTGCAATAGCGAGAGACATGCACATATGGCTTTGGAGTTGGGCCTCGTTGCCTTGTGCAATGCTCGGTACAGATACGAAAGAACCGCTGCACCCCAGGCATAATCCCCAACCTCCGACAGGTTACCCAACAACGGTAAATATTTCACGCTGACCGTGTTCTTCGACGTCGTTGGGAATAAAATTGCTCCCATCACCCACAAGAGGAAGGCCTTTGTGTACACCACAAGCTCACGGCCCGTATAGTTTTCCGGCAAAACCCCGTAGGTATCTACCAACCACTTCAACTTTATACCACCAGTGCTAAATTGATCCTGGGGTATCGAAGTGAAGAAGTCTCGCGCTGTTCTCTTATTCGTTGCGTCTGACGGAGGAGCAATTACCGGCCGCCCCGTCACCGGCAACCCCAAGATGAACCCTACATCTTCTAGGGTAATCGTCATCTCTCCGATCGGGAAGTGAAACGTATTCGTTTCACTTCTCCACCTCTCAACAAGGGCACCTATCAAGGCCCGGTCAAGCTGTTGAAAGATCTGCCCATGCGTGAAAATCCCAAACCCAATTCCACGCAGTATGCTTTTCTGGGAATTGTTCAAGGTCCATCTCGTGAACTCGCGAGATACTTCTACGGTGGTGAGAAGTTCTCTTTCCTACGAATTATTAATAAATACAATTTGAGCAAAATGAACGGTAAAACAACGTTCGTAATAATAAGAAAGTTGATAAATAATGTATCTTACTCCACCATCCCATATGAGCGTACTGATATGGTTGGCTTGGTCGTATAACACGGATGGATCTTCTGGTCCAGGGATAAATTCCATTTTTTGCAACTGAAACTATGGAATCGGATTTTACAAACGCTAGCACATGAACAAATACATACATATATAAATCCTCATCACCGCTAGCACATGCTCAATGCATAATCAAAACCACGCATAAAACGCAATATTGATCACAACTATAGATTAGAAACATGTAAAGGATTGATTTTGTGAACTTACGTGATCTATTAGGGGGGGATTAAAGCTGCTCTTATGAAGAAATTGCGCAGATCTGCTTGCCAACGCCGCTGGGAATATTTGTGAGTAGGAAGAACACGGGGAGAAGAAGAGTGTAGAAGTTATAGGGGGACTTTCTTTTGGGTTTGAATATATATATTTGCTGTCCGCTGGACAATATATATTTGCCGTCCGCTATATAGTATCGCGGGTCTGTTCCTTGTCCGCTATATAGTATCGCGGACGCTAGACTTTTGGTAGTTTTCTCTACGTCCGCTATACTATGTAGCGGACGACACAGAAGAATTTTTTTGCTGGTCTTCTCTACGTCCGCTACATAGTATAGCGGACGGCCCCGCAGAATGTTTTTGGTTGTGTTCTCTACGTCCGCTATGCTATGTAGCGGACGGCCCCGCAGAATGTTTTTGGTTGTGTTCTCTACGTCCGCTATACTATGTAGCGGACGGCCCCACAGAAAACCATTACTTAGTTTTTTCTTCTACACTTTGTTCCACCTCTCCAAAACTTCGTTTTTTCTACACTTAGTTTTTTCTTCTACACTTAGTTTTTTCTACACTTAGTTTTTTCTTCTACACTTACTTCCACCTCTCCAACACTTAGTTTTTTCTACACTTAGTCCAAACTGTCCGCTATATAGTATCGCGGATATACTTACCGCAGAAAATGGTTGGCACGGACCAGACATTTAGTTCCCGACCTTCCCGAACCCGGCCTAAGCGGAGGGCCCCTTATATCCGCTATATATATAGAACTATACAATGTGGCGTAATGTAATAAATTGGAATAAATTGGCGCCCGTAATGCAGTTTTAATAAATTGAAATAAATTGGCCCGAAGACTTGTTTTAGCGACATAGTACGTTAATGCTATTTTAATAAACTGACGCCCAAAGACTTGTTTTAGCGACGGAATCAACAATCTCAATTTTTCAAAAAATAATGTACAATTCATAATCAACGATCTCAATATATCAATATATCGAGGCAACAAAAAAAGGCACAATTAACCAAGAAAAAATTTGAAAACATAATAAACAAGAACATAAATATTTTTATTATAATAAACTATGGTTCACAAATGGGGTACGAAAGCTTTTCACAAGCGCTCCGTTCAAAGATTACAACTTGAAAATCCCACCACCCAAGGTGTTCGAACACTACAAAGTCCCCGAGTTCGAGGCCATGCTGGCGCACGAAGACGTTCCAACCCTCTGCGAATTCCTTTTTTTGGGATCGGCCGGGCTTCAGCTTGATTTCAACCTGCCATGCCCCCTTGCGGCTATATAATCTTGCACTATCATGAATTGTTGTAAATTGATTGGTAAATGCTTCCGGTATGTCCTACCAAACACAAAATACAAAAAATAGGTTAGTTTTGGTTAAGAAAAACAAAAGATCAAACTTTTAACACACGAAAATACAGAGAAAGAGAAAGAGGGATAGCCTACAAGTTCATGCTCAAATCCCGGCATCATGACTTTGAAAAAGTGTTTGCCTACCAGGTGCAAGTTGCCAATATAATCGTAGGCGTAGGTGGTCTCCGATCCAGAAGCCATCGAGATCGTCGTTGAGGTGAGGACGGTGGTGTCGGCGGAGATGTGGGTGACCGGAGATGTGAGTCGCCGTAGATGGGGTAGCGGCTTTAGGTTAGATGTTCGAGAGAGGGGACACCGTCCGCTACAATAATATATATACCCCGATCTGATTAAATATTTATAGCAGGAGAGAGTTGACGAAGGGACGCCGTCCGCTACAGATACCAAGGGACACTGTTGACGCCATACAGATACCAAGGGGATCCAGTTCTCGGGGCTCACGCCCGAGACTTTATAGGCGACCGAGGGGACAGGCCCTGACATGTGTCAGCCTAGAGATCGTCCGCCATACAGTATGGCGGACGCCTTTTTCCTGACACATGTCAGGAACAGAAAGGCGTCCGCGAGACAGTCTCGCGGACATGGGAAGAGGGCAATAAGGTAAAGTTCCCGTCCGCGAGACAGTATGGCGGACGGGAACCAGTTTTGGAAAAAGGCGCGATCTGGACCGTCCATCTTTCAGGATGGACGGTCAGATCGCGCTAGCAACTTAACTCCATTTGCTAGCGCTATCAATGGATCAGCTCCCTATATATATATATATATATATATATATATATATATATATATATATATATATATATATATGATGGATAAAATGTTAGACATGTCTGCCAAGTGTGGTAATTACAATTCTCTCTTGCTGTTAGCAGCTAGTACATCAAATTTTTGGGATTTTTTTTTACCGTTTATGTCTTGGCCGATCAGATAGAATTGTTGAAATAATAATGACCTTGATCTTTTAGTCACGTCACTAATTAAGTGTGTTAGTCGCATGTTAGTGGTCATTAGTGATGTGTTAGTGGCATGGTAGTGGTTACAGTCATGTGTTAGTGGGGTGTTAATAATATGTTAGCGGTGCATATGTTACAAATGCATTATTAGTATGGTTATAAAGATGAGTAGTGATTTAGTTATTGTGTAAATAGTAGGTTGAGTGACGTGATTTTTGTAATTTTTGGAGTTACTTTTAGTCACTTTATAAATTCATATATTTCGACCATTTTGATCAAGTGGAATGAAAATATTCTCTTAATTATCTCTCCATTGACTCCTCATATATTTATGAGTGTGAGTGACATTTTGTCTTCAATTTGACAAGTTACGTTAGGATAAAATCTTTACATAACGCATATATTCACGTGTTTGTGTATGTTTGCATGATCAAATGTTCGTCGCAATCAGAAAAAAATCATGAATACGAAGATTATGAAACCTCGGATACGGGTTTATCATACTATTACAACTCTACCCATCATAGGGTCCATCCAACTAACTAGTGTTTACTGCTTTAAAGAGTCGGACATACTGCAACAAGAAGACATGCAAACCTGGGTCATGGGCTAGACTTGGGTTGGGTCAGGGCAAGTTGGTTCTCCTCTTTCTGTTTCTGGTAAAGCTCTAAGTAAGAAGACTCGTTTATTTCTCATCGCCTAAGATAACCTTACCCACCTCTTTTAAGTAGACTTGACATTTTTCTGCCATACCCGTTCAAAAACCGGGTATGTATACACATATTTGCTACTTTCGGGAGAATTAGAGATATACCCGAACTGAACCATATTTTTTCGGTCGGTCTAGGTCAAGTACGGATTAACCAAGTTTACCCGGATTTTCGAATTATATATATCTTCTTTGTGCCCTAATCCCCGAACCCTCTCCCATTTCTCCTCCAATCTCTCTTCATATTCCCATTCTTCTCTGCCACCGCCCTAGCCACATCTCCATCTCTATGCGACCACCCCATCCTTCTCCGCCGCAATTGCCCCTTTCTTTCTATCCCTCTTTCCTCAGTTCCTTATTAATTAGTAATGGCAAATTACACACAACTCTCTTGAAGTTTGTCTTAATTACATTCATCTCCTACTAACTTTGATAATTACAGTAAGCTCCCTGTGGTTTGTAATATGTTTACACAAAACTCTATTCCGTTAAGTGTCCGTCAATAAAAATTAGAGCACCACATAACTTTTTTGTGGTCTACCAAAATTGCCCTTAAGTTGTCTTTCTCTTCTTCAGCCACCACCGCAACTACCACTGCCGACGCAACAAACCACCACCGGCACACTTTCATCATCCCCCACCAAACACCACTGCACCCCGGAAACACCACTGCCTATCTCTCTCTCTCTCTCTCTCATAGAAACACACACACACACACACACCAACTGCCATCACACCCGTAACTCAAGCCCAAATCTGCTGGCAACCACCAACAAGCGCAAAACCTCACTGGATTACACCCAAATCACTACTTAGAACTCAATCAAAGAAAAAGGGCAAAACCAGGGGACCAATTACTGAATAAATAAAGAAGCAAAACAAGAGGGTTTGGCTCGGGGGGTGCTGAAACGTTATCGATCAAGAAGCACATGATTGAGCTAGTGGCGGCGACGGCGGTGGGTTCATTTTCGCTGGTGTAGATTCGATGGTCTAGATCAAGGAGCATAAGACCCATTCATTACCGTGTAGATCATGCGGTGGTGTATTGTGTGATTGCATTTGATGGTGGTTGTGCATCTAGTGGTGGTGCTCGGGGCTGTGTTGGGCTGTTATGACGGCTGGAGAGGTGCCACAATAGTTGATGGGCCAATCGATGGTGGCCCTTGGCCTTCTCCAGAGATGATGTACGACAGCGAGTAAGAGTCATTTATGGGCTTGGAGGCGGTTGGGCCATTGGCAGTGCCATCTTGGGGGCTACCGGCGGCCGCGTCTTGTGGGCCATGGGTAGCCGGCAGTGGACAATTGGTGGTGGCCATCAGCGTGGGACCGGTAATGCCGCATGCGACCAACAGTAGTGGTCGTGCTGATGTGTGCGTGTGTGGTTTTTGTGTGTTTGCTGGTGTTGTGAGTTGTGTCCGTCTGTGTGTGTGTGTGTGTGTGTGTGAGAGAGAGAGAGAGAGAGAGAGAGAGAGCCATGGACAGAGGAGAAAGGAGATGACTAGGTAAAATTTTTTGTTTACGAGGGATATAATCTGCTTTTCGTTGATTCGGTTAGCTCTGTTAACAGAAAAATAAAAAAAAATGTAGTTTAGTGTAATTATCAAAGTTAGTAGGAGTTGAGTGTAAATAAGGCAAATTTTGAGAGAGTTTTGTTTAATTTTCCCTAATTAGTAATCACTCATTCGCACTTGAGATTGAGATCGACCGCCGACCATGAGCCCCCTCATCGAGATTTACCTCCGACAGCCTAGCATCAGCCCTTTCGGACCCCTCACTCTGTAACGTGACCGCGGACCGCCGACCATGACTGCTTTGCCACCGCTGCCACTCTCTTTGCGTATCCCTCAGTCCTCACCCTTATTCAGTCACATATTCAACGTCTTCTCTCATAGTCACAAATTGACTGTCGACGGCTGTCAATCTTCCAGTACATTGCCGATCAAGAAGTTCAATAAATTTATGCATGTGATTATGTATTTGTGTTACTGTTTAATTGTATTATTTTGGATTGTAGATAGGGTTTGGGTCTGCGGATCGAGAAGCTCTACGAATTTATGCTTGTGATTATGTATTTGTGTTTATGTGTTGATTGTATTATTTTGGATGGTGGTTGGGGTTTGGGGACTGGGAGTAAATGCTTGCAAGTTGCAATTGACCAAAATATGAAATGTGTTGGCAAAAAAAGAAAAGAAAAGAAACAACGGGAAAAAGAATATGCCTCTAACAATAACTAGTATTTAGCAAAATCAGGTAACTAAAATCTATTTATTAATAAAAAAATTTGATCATTTACCTGCGAGTAATACCCGATCCACGTGGGTAGGGTATGTATCCTTAAAAAGATTACTCGGGAAAAAAGGATAAAATTTATCCGACCCGTTTTTATCCGGACCCGGCTGGGTATTACCCGTACCCGGTGGATATACCCGTTTGTCATGTCTACTTTTAAGTTTAATCCCATTTCCAAAATCTGATTACTATGGAGCTTATATAATACAGTACTCGTTTTTTGGTCACACGCAACTCAAAATATCAAAATTTGCAAATATTTTTGGATAAAGAAAAATGAAAAAGATCAAAATGCGTGTAATAATACTTTTATTAAAGACAGCTGGAGAAGCTTACATGATAAATACAAACGTTAATCACATAACAATGAAATTTGGTCAATAGAAGCATTCACTTAGTGAGATCAACGATGTGTAATTAATGATGGTCTAAGGAAAGAGAGAAAAAAAAAAGATGAAGTCAAAGAGAGAGGAAGTTATTTTGCAAGCAGCGAATAGTGGATAACTTAGAGATGTTATTGAGATAGAGGTAACTAGTGGATAAAAAAACTAAAAGTAGGAAAATGTTTGGATTATAAGTTATACGCAAATTATTTAAATGGCCACTACTAATTTTTTTTAGTGATGTGGAGAATGATTTCAAAAAATAGAAAAGAAGGTGTAATAGAAAGTTTCAAAAAAGCTCCTTTAATAATATAAGTTTCCTCGATTTGCCGAATTTTTTATTCACTTATTGCTTTTTTACAAGATAGATATTGTACGTTCATAAACTTGACATCCTTTGCAGTTTTAAGCCTAACTTGACTTGCTAAAGGCTACTAATTTGATCAATGGTTGTTCTTGAAGTCCAATTTAATGCTTACACGGTACTAAACCAATCATATTGTTTTGCAAAAAGTAAATGAAAACATTCCACAAAATGGAGGTAGTATGTTCTAGCAAAAACAAGGTAATTCAAAACTAAGATATCTCAAAACCAACTGGTCTTCCATGCAGGAGACTGTAGTACATTCTCACTCTTAATTGATTCGGAGACTAAATGGTCTAAACTGACACTATTCATGTGAGACAGGACGGAGTCAGTGAGCTCGATTGTACAACGGATCCTTGATATCTTCCCACTTCCCTTGCCTATTTTTGCACTTGGCCCAACGGGGGCCCAAAGCCGAACTTAGACCTTGAATGTCACGGGCAGTCCATACTTTGTCGCCAGTTCAAACCCACTTTGCTACTTCAAACTTAACAAGCCGTGGTCGTCTTATTACACTTTGCACCCCTGATTAGGGTTTATACACCCCCACTACCTAGGGTTTCTATCATTTCCGACACCCACAAAAGTACAATGGCTTACTCCAATTTGAGTTCTGGGGGTTTTCCTTTGACATGATTCCATGTCATAGGGTTTTAGTTCATACGCGCAACACCATCAAGACCCTCTAATTCGTTGAAATGGAAGCTCGAGTGGGGGTGTCCACCCACGGTGGCGTTGTCGACGGCTTCTTGCAACAGCAGCAGCAGCAGCCACAGCAGCACCACCAGCAGCAGCCGCAGCAGCCTGTGTCACAGATTGGCACGGTGCCGCAGCTTCTCGCCGGCGGCATCGCCGGCGCTTTCAGCAAAACCTGCACCGCGCCGCTTGCCCGCCTCACGATCCTCTTTCAGGTTCCTATCCCTCCATTCTTCTCGCTTGTCCGATTTGACATGGATCTTTATCTCTATTTCAAACTGGGTTGTTTTTAATTTGTCTTATTTCAACTTGTTATGAGGTGAGGTAAGCTTGTTGGTTGCAATGTTTTTAGCCACTTATAACTATTTGGAGTGAGCCAGTCGGAAGTAGGACTGGGTAATTATCTCCCTAAAAAACAAACGAAATTACAAAAATTCTTGCAATTTGAATAGGGGAACCAACAACGCATTTGTTACGCTGGGCTATGGATCCTAGATATAGTTGAATTACATACTTGTATATGTACTTCTAGGAAAGAGTAGACTATATACATGATCAACAGGCCTTATTGCTTTAACCTGCAAGTCAGGTTGGTTTTGAAGCTACTATGAATGATCTTGTTGTCTGAAACGAGACAAAGAAAATTGACAGGCTCTACGGGTTTCCGGACTAATTTCTGGATTTTCTCTTTTGGTTCACTTTATTTTCAACTTAGAGTTCACCCCACCTCTTTTACCATTGAATTTTATGAATGTAGCTGGAGTTCGAATGTTTGAATCATGTTTCTACCCCCTTTCCTTTCTAACTACTGCACTACCTTTTCTTCTTCTTGGTGATCTTTATCTTTTTATGATGGTAAACCTTTAGCCATTGCACAATGTCAGATCCTGATCTGTACAGTTGATTCTAAGTCCCTGTTTGAAATTCCACCGCTGCTCTCAGGTTGAGCCCACTCATCCAGGCACCGTAAAGAGAATCGGAAAATAATGCATGGAGAAGCAAGGGTGCCTGCTAATTTTCATGACATTTGTTAGTGGGGACTCATGAAAAGGGCATTGAAAAATAAGGGTAGGTTCCCTTACTTTTCCATGCTATTTTCATGTTTGTTGTCAAAACTTTAATGCAGGCCTAACAACAAGTGTGGCGGAGGTGGAGTCTCGCCAACCCTTGAGGATACGGATCCAATATTAATTGTTTATACCCTTTTTGTTGGATTTTTGTTCTTACCCTTCAGAAATTCTTCTGTTTACCTTTCTTGTTCTGTCTCGACCTTTTGGATTTGTAGTTCTAGTGATTGTTTTCTGACTTTATTGTTTCGTGAAAATTTCCTGCAGGTGCAAGGTATGCACGCTGATGCTGCACTGTTGAGCAAGCTTAGTATATGGCGTGAGGCATCACGTATTGTCAATGAAGAAGGCTTTAGAGCATTTTGGAAAGGGAATCTGGTTACTATTGCTCATCGTCTTCCTTATACTTCTGTTAACTTCTATGTGTACGAAAAATACAAAAATGTGCGTATGAGTTTCTTTGGATTTACTACCTTCATGTTATTTGAAGAATGATTTGTGTTTATGATGTGACTATTACCAGTTATTTAATTCTTTTATTTTCTGCAGTTGTTAAAATCAGTTCCTGGCCTCAGAAGTTACCAGGGGAATGCGAGTGCTGATATTTGCATGCACTTTGTAGGTGGTGGATTGGCAGGAATAACAGCTGCCTCTACCACGTATCCATTGGATCTTGTCAGAACACGCTTGGCAGCACAGGTATAATAAGCATCCTCTTTATGTTGTACTGACTTTAATTGTTGTTGCGGACTAATAATATTTTTGCCTGATGACTGTTATGTTAGAGTCGCAGATGTATCTACTTACTTTTCGTTTTACTTTCAAGCTTTTTTAAGTGTGTTGCAGTGGTTGCCATTCTAGCGCTTCTGCCTTTACCATAAGTTTCTGTGCTTTTTTCATGTGGGAAGTGTAATTACCGCTAGAGACTCCATTAATATATCTTTCAATCCGCATGATGTTATTGGCTATCATGACATCCAAGGTCGTGAAATTAGTGACTTGTTGCCTCTGCCTTTAGACTAATAAGCCTATGTTGTAAAATTATCTACGTAGCATGCAGTGTAAGCCCATCGTCATTTTAACTGAGCTCTCATTCCTTTGTTCCTCATCTACTTCAGCATTATCAGGAACAAAAGACAAGGGTACGTGTCGATCGTACTCAGGCGAACTTTTGATGGAGTATTTTTTCTGGGTTGCATTGACATCCAGCAAAAACAGAATAGATTGATGAATACGCGAGTCCATCCAACTAAGTCTTTTTGGTAGCCCATGAGGTTAATTGTGATAGCCCAGCTTAAATTGAAAGCTGAGTTACTAGAAATCACTTTCTGGCTTGCATTTCGTTTTTGGGTCAGCTCAATGGGCCAAAAGACAGTTCCATATCAACAAAATAACTTGATGGTTCAACGATTGCGTTCAACCTAAGTCTTTCGACAGCCCATGAGTAATTGTGATAAATATAGAGGACCAGCTTAAACTTCTGAAGCTGAGTCATTAAATTTCACTTTCTGGCTTGCATTTCATTTTTGGTTCAGCTCAATGGGCCAAAAGACACTTCCATATAAACAAAACAACTTTATGGGTCAGCGGTTGCGTCCTCATAAGTCCTTCGACAGCCCATGAGGTTAATTGTGATAATTAAGGATGACCATGCACAGCTGCACAAAGGCTGATTAACTTGAACTTTAAAGGTAGGGCATTAGAAATCACTTTCTGGTTCCATTGCATTTTCGGGTTAGACTGATGGTCCTAAAGACACTTCCATAGTAAAAATAATGTGATCGGTCCATGAGTCCATCCAATTAAGTCTTTTGTGAGCCCATGAGGTTAGGTAAGAAGTTAGTTTGTTCCTCATTGGTCCTGAGAGTGAGACTTCTTCTTCCACAATTTGATATCAGATATGAGCAAAAGTATTTTTGGCTGGGGCAGGCACCTTAATATGTAAATTGAAATGATTGTTATAGGGTTACAAAGCCATCTACTGGTCTGAAATATATCAAAGGCAAATTTTCATAAGGGTGCTGTGTTAGTGCCATCAGCATCTCTTGTCAGCTATGTTTTACGGATTCCTTTGAGGAGTTGTTGAACTCGGGAGTGTCTAGGAGATTATAGTGCATGGACATGCAAAGTTAGATCCTGGTACAGGGAATCATGTGATATCTTACGCTCAATACTCGAAACGTCATATCTTTTAGGGGTATGTAAAAACTCAATTTATATCAGGTATATTTAAGACTGCAGGAGCAATTAGCTAGATGTAAGGTTCCATTGGTACAGGCAAAACATTTTACTTGTGTGGTTAGCTTGGAAAGACATGCGTATCGAAAAAATTTCGATAATAATCACATCACTGAACATAGATCTCTAATCGCAAATAGCCTTTAGATCTATATACACATACACAAGTTGCCAAACAAGATGAATTTTGGTATGACTTTGTCTGGATACTGACTGGAGGATCCATCCACATGGTTACGAGATTCTGGTGATTGTTACCTTCCGGTTAAATTGTTGTGATGTCGAGTATTATGTTGCTTCTTCATATCTTGATCGACATTGGTCGAGCTTGACGAGATGGCTAGGACTGTGTAAGAGATGATCTGTCCGACACAGATCTTCTACAGGTGCCCCTGTCTGAAAAACTTCGACATAGTACCATCCTCGAAATGAATGTGTATATGTAACACATTTAGTCAGTGTTTACCTATGCTTATTTGTTGTTGCACCGCAGAGTTATTTTAGCTTTTTATTCTATTTGTTTGGACCAAGTTGAAGTTGGTCACAATTCTATTTTCTGTCAGCTCATTCCTTGTGGGTGTTACTTGATTCTTTGATTCTTTGATTGTTTGTAGAGGAGTGCAATATACTATCAGGGAATTTGGCATGCGCTTAGTACCATTTGTAGAGATGAAGGTTTTTTTGGCCTGTATAAAGGACTTGGAGCAACGTTATTGGTATATATTTTTAACTCTGCTTATATGTTCTCTCTGTTGATCCTTACCTTAGATTCTTTGCCGATAAGATATGTGATTGATGCAGGGTGTTGGGCCAAGTATAGCCATAAGCTTTTCTGTGTATGAGACCTTGAGATCTTATTGGCATTCTCAAAGGTAAAATGCTTTGTGAGGTCTCATTAAACATTTCAGCAGTTGAATAATTGTGTTATTGTGAAATTAATCATTCATTCTTTGTTAGGCCAAACGATTCTACTGTTGCAGTCAGCCTTGCTTGCGGCAGTCTTTCAGGCATCGCATCTTCAACCGGTGAGTGGGTTATACAACATGTGTGTCTTAGAACATGAGTATTCTGAATTCCTGTACCAAATTATACGTGGTGAACTTTTTCTGGTGCAGTTGAATCCAAAGTCTGGGTTCTTCTATTTAAATGCAATAACTGACATGGGCAGGTTGCCATGCTGGCAGAAACTATCTTCCTACCCTGTGGGTGGAAGGAACTTGATATGTGTATCTTTTTAGACATAAAATTCAAAAGTGAAGTTTTGGTTTAGCAGAATTGATTTAGAGTATAGAAGCTATTGCTAGGACATCAAGGACCTTGTGTTTAGAAGACAATAAGGGCATTGTTTTAGTGTGGCTCTATCGGCACTTCCTATATACATAATGGACTCTGCAAGTGTGCATTATTGTAAACTGTGGTAATTATAACTGTACTTTTGTGCCATCAACACTTCACGGCGCAGGTTGAGCTACCATACTTCAATTTGGCCTATATATGGTAAATATATGGTGAATGCGACCCCTCAAACATGCTGGAAAAAATGATCATGGTTTGAGATTTCATTAGTAGGCTCTGTCTTTGGCTCTGCTTGATGTTACCTTTGGTTTTGCTGATACTTGCAGCGACATTCCCTTTGGATCTTGTGAGGCGCAGAAAGCAGTTGGAAGGAGTTGCTGGTCGGGCCCATGTCTATAAAACTGGCCTCTTTGGAACATTTGGGCACATTATCCGCTCTGAAGGCCTGCGTGGCTTGTATAGGGGAATCCTACCAGAATATTACAAGGTTGTTCCTGGCGTTGGAATTGTTTTCATGACGTATGAGACACTTAAGAAGTTTCTATCAGATGGGCCTTTCTAATGGTGCCGTTGCGCCTTATTCTCCTGCCCCCCCCCTCTCCTCCCTTCTCTTGCGTTCTTTCTGGTTTTTGCTCATCAGTTTTGTGCCTCTGTCTCTTTTAGTCACAAAAGGGGAGATGGATATTGGTTTTGTTGAAGCTGCCAGGTAGTTTATTTACAGGGCAATTAGATCTTCTTTTTCTCTTTGTTATTTGCTTAGGAATTTCATGGTGGTAATTTTGTAGCTGCTGCCGTGAGACACATTTTTCTATGTACATGTTATTAAACACCATTACAGTAGTGTACTTCTTCCAACATACATTTAAGGCTCGAGTTGCAAGGACATTGTTACTTATTGAGAATGTATTGGCATGAAGTAGTAGTTACTTCTTGTTTGTGGAAATTTCTCTAGATTGCAAAGCAGTAAAATTGATGAGGAAACAAACCGTGCTATTTAATCATACAGCAGCAGAAGACATGACCACGAAGAGTCCATTTATCAGAGAGCTTCACGGTGCAGTCATGACTCCTGACTAGTCTTTCACCTTCTCTATAGCAGAATGTTGGTTATGCCGTGCCATCATTATCACGCCTAGAATTGCTAGCTGAGTGAATCTTACCGATTTAGTGTCTGGTCATGTACTATAAATTGTGCAGTCATTTGGGCAACGGCATTTGATTCTCTTCTCGTGAACGATATGATGATAACAAGAATATTGCATTACACTAGCGTTCCTTCTTTTCTTTTGTTACTTCTCAAACAAGCCTTTTTGATCTAGGAATAACAGTGTGGCGTGTATATGCGAGGGGAATGGAATGTGTTAAATGTGTAAGAGATGATGCAGCATGTAGATGTTGCTGCATAATCTCTTTGCCTGATCTGTCGTCTTCAAGAGCAATATCTAGAGAACCTCACGTGTACATGAGCATCATAAAGCTTAAGATTCTTGAACCACAACGATAAGCCTGATAAGCGAAATCCACTCCTCAGCAGCCGGTCCCCCCCCCCCCCTTCTACTTTCATCATTTGCATTATCAATGTTCTGTATTATCGAGGCATGTAGCATGTAAAATGCTTGTCATGCGTGATAAGGATTCAATGATGCAGCAGCAGCACAATACTTGCACATGTATTACA
Organism: Escallonia herrerae; assembly: GCA_033070095.1. Taxonomy (NCBI): domain Eukaryota; kingdom Viridiplantae; phylum Streptophyta; class Magnoliopsida; order Escalloniales; family Escalloniaceae; genus Escallonia; species Escallonia herrerae. The sequence continues at coordinate 3,043 of JAVXUP010004994.1, read as the reverse complement.
ATGTCTGCAACTTTGATTTAGAGAACTGATCTGTAAAACGTTTGTCCAGGTCGATTTTAGTCAAAATAATGGCACTTTAATCTCTAGTGTTAACCACTATACAACACAAGGTCGCATACAATCACACTTGGAAAGTAACACTCTAAGGCGAGCCTTCTCTTCATCCAAACCAGCCCTTTGCGAGAAAATTTGAGGGGCAGTAGTATTGTCATTTACAGTTACAAAGGGAATGGAATATGTAAGAGCTGATGGAGACCATCAAACCTGATGCGACGAGTAGATTTTGTAACCCTTCCTTTTTTGATTCATCATCTTTAAGAGGATCCCACATGTAAGGTGAGCGGCAAAAGCTTAGTATTCTAAAGCTACAACGGCAAGCTTCAAGCATACAAATCACTTCAATGATAGCATATACTGTTCCTAGATGTGGTTCTGATGTTGCGATAATCTGTTTGCAGCTCAGTCTCTAGTCCTCAGTCTCTAGTCCTATTGAGAAAGCAGTCAAGACAGAAATCATTGTCCAAGGAAAGGGAGGTTCTTCCTTTATCATTGGCTGGGAAAGAACAGAACCAATGATGATTCCAGGTAAGAGCACCTTATCATGGCTTTATACGATATGCACCTCTTTACACTATACCAAACTCTACTAGGAGAATTTTCATGTTTTAAACTTTATGAACCTTATAAATTCGTGCCAATCATGCATAAGGTTATCAGCCTCTTCCTGTCACAGATGCTCCAATATGTTCCCTTTCCCATCTAGCATAGATGATATTGGCTGAGGATCGGGTAATCTGCATCCTGAGGTTTGGACCAGTATGTCTATCCTGTTGTATCAGTCCTCGGGATGCAGATTATCTCCTCCTTATGGCCAATGCGATATTACAACCCAGTTCAATGCAGTTTCCGAAATCTTAAGCTCGCTAACACCATACAGGTAAACTCTGTTCTTTCTAGTTCTGTTCTTATCAGTAACTTCCTAAAAGATTCTTGCAAATGATGCTGCACTGAGGTTAATATGTTGATGCTGAACAACTCGCAATAGCATGCAAGTCCAATCATTATGTAGCTTATTGTTGGACACTCATTGACAATGTTGTTTCCAATTTAGCATCTGCAGAGACGCTATAGCACTCTCCATTGATCAAGGTAATTGTAGAACATCATTTCCATTAATCGAGATAAATAAAATATAGAACATTGTTTCCATTTCTGTCTAGTTTAGCGGACATACCATCAAGACACGTATGTCCCATTTAAAGGGACAGAGGGGGTAATACTTGTTGAAATTTCTGAAAAAAGGATGAGTAATAGGTTCATAGGCAGCGAAGCACTTCTAACCTTCCGTGATGCTAAGTAGTTTATGATAGAATAACAAGCATCTTTGGGAGCTGGAGGATTGGCATATATCAGTTTACAAAGCGAGATTATACTTGTTCTTGACAAGTTTATTTATAGGGCACCGGGCACCATGAACATTGCTATCAGCCTGTTTTCTGAATAATTCCTACTGCTTCATCCTTGCTTTCAGTAAAGTCCTTGCCATCTTTGAAGACAAGGAATTCCACCATCTCCACATGGAAGAAGATGAAACTTCCACATAGATGTGTAATGCAAGATCCAAAGTCTTTGCCAACCACACAATGCCATGCTGGCCCATAAGCTTCATCGAACTTCTGCTAATTTCCAAAAACAAGTTCATAATAAACCCTCTATTAACTTACATAGTGTTGATTCTCACATACATGACTTCAGATGAACATTTCAGAGAACGTGTGAAAAGTTACGAAGATACTGCTGTCTTTTTGTCTAGACCTATAGTAACAAGAATTATGATTGATAGAATAGTTATGTATTTAGCCTTAGATAGTTGAAGTGACTTCAGATATATATTCCTCAGGGTTTTTTCTAAAGAAAATGGTTGAAGGTATATGCCATACTGATTAGACATGCAATAAACAAGAGAAAATCTTATGCCAACTAGTTTTATCTAGATGGTCACATCCATGTGAAACGAATGAATCTTAAAACCTTAATTAGAATGAGTATGTGACTTTTCCCTTGTTTTTTGATCCCCTTGTTGTTATCTTTGATCTCATTAACAATGATCACTAGCCATATAATATCGACTATTCACTATAGATGCCGATGTCTTAATGCAATTCTATTCCTCCTTTTCCATTCCTGATCTGGTGTTGGCCTATCTAAAATGGAAAGTTTAGTCTATAGGAGTTAGAAAAAAGGATTAAAGGCATGCTAGGAATCATGCTATCCTGTTTTGCTTTTGAGAAAAGTTCCTTTAGAACTCTTGGTTGATGTTGCCTCCACTACTTTATTCTGGCATATATAATGGCTCTTACTGTCTGAAGTCACTACAAAAGCATGTTTTTTTCCCTTTAACTAAGAGATAAATGATGCATCATTGCCTTGGAATCTCTTGTTGAAGGTTGGAACAAATCAGCTTGTAAAGTGCCATTCTCAAAGATTAGAAAGACAGGTTTAGTGGCACTTTTTCCTCTTCTTTTCTCAGGGTCAGTGACTAAGCACTGTTTTCTCAGTTCTTTTGGTTGGACTTCCGACAAAGGTGGAGACTCTGTTGAGCATTACATCATAGCTAACACTGTTTACGTGTATAAGGCATGTTTAGTTTCGAACCCTTTTGGCTAATTCCGCACTCTCTTTTGTCACTGAAGATGCATCGGTAACAAACTTTGGCCAATCGCTGCCAAAGTTGTATCATCATGAATCTAGAGTTGGTACCAAGGAGGCAAGGACAAGAACATGATTACAAGCCTCCAACTTTATTCTTTGCATTCTGTTTTATGAACTTTAATTTCCACTCTTTGAGCACAACAAAGATTCACTATCCAATTCCCCTAGAACAGCGCTAAACGTGTTCTTGTTATTAAAGAAGCATAACAAGATTATCCTGATAATATCTTCACTTCAACAGTGGTGGCTGATAAAGTGGGAACTGTCAATAAAATGCATACAAAAATTCACTTCAACAGCATCCCAAAACATTTATAAGGGCGCATTTTGT
>JAVXUP010004993.1:0-23513 GCA_033070095.1 Escallonia herrerae | reverse complement strand
GGCATATTCGATCATGAACTTCTCTGGGCTGATAAGTATGAGCCCGGCTCTGCTACTCCCTACCTTAGACTAGCCGTCGACATAAAGTAGCCACGGATCCAAAACTTCTGAAAGAACCAACTACGGGGGGTCTTCTGGCACCGTGCATTCAACAACAAAATCTGATAAGGCTTGAGCCTTAATTGCTGCACAAGGTCTGTACTTAATATCAAAATCTCCTAATTCCACTGACCAGTTTACCAGTCTTCCCAACGCGTCAGGATTTTGGAGAACTTTTCCCAACGGTTGATCAGTCAACACGACGATGGTATGCGACGGAAGTATGGTCGTAGTTTTCTCGCTAAGATGAAAAGGGCAAAAGCCACTTTGTCAATTCGACGATACCTCGTCTCCACGTCTCCACGTCTTGTAGGACCTTGCTCACATAATAAACGGGTTTTTGTTTGCCTTCCTCTTCCCGGATTAAAATCGTGCTTACCGCTACCTCACTAACCGATAGGTAAAGGAACAAGTCTTCACCAGTAACTGATTTTGTAAGAAGTGGTGGGGATGATAAGTAGCGCTTTAATTCCTTGAACAACTTCTAGCATTCTTCTGTCCACGCAAAATCTTTTGCCTTCCGGATGGCCTTAAAAAAGGGCAGGCATTTCTCCGCTGATTTGGACATAAACTTCCCAAAGCAGTTACTCTCCCTGTAAGCTCTTAAACTTGCTTGATTGTCTTAGGCGGTTTTAGGGCATGAATAGCGCATATCATCTATGGGTTGGCTTCGATACCCTACTGAGAAACCATGAATCCTAAGAACTTCCCTGACGCTACGCCAAACGCACACTTAAGTGGGTTCAGCTTCATGTTGTAAGCTCTCAGGATGTCGAAGGTTTCATTGAAGTCTTTCACATGAGCCCCGGCTTCTACACTCTTTACCAGCATGTCGTCCACGTACACTTCCATATTTTTTCCAATTAAATCATGAAAATCATATTGACTAGGCGTTGGTTTGTCGCTCCTGTGTTCTTGAGTCTGAAGGGCATCACTTTATAACAATATATTCCCCGTTCTGTAATAAAGGAAGTCTTGAGAATATCATCTTCGAACATCCTGATCTGGTTGTAACTGGAATATGCATCCATGAAGCTCAGCAGCTCATGACCCAAAGTAGCATCAATTAGGATATCGATTCACGGAAGCGGGTAACTGTCTTTTTGGGCAGGCCTTGTTGAGGTCGGTGAAGTCGATGCATATGCGCCAATGGTCACCCGACTTGGGTACCATCACGATATTGGCGATCCAATCAGGGTATGATATATCTTTAATGAATCCAGCTGCCAACAACTTGTCAACTTTTTCCTCAATCTTCATTTGCCTTTCAGGAGCAAACGTCCTCCTCTTTTGTTTGACCGGCTTCTTGAGCGGGTCCATATTTAGTTTATGAGTGATTACTTCGAGATCAATCCCTGGCATATCTGATGTTGTCCAAGCGAAGATGTCTGAATAGCTTCGCAATAAGTCAACAAGCTTAAGCTTGAGGTCGTCTGCCATACCTATTCCAATCCTTAATGTCTTTTCTTGGTTTCCCGGATATAACTAGATAGCCATGAGGTCTTCAGCAGTCTTGTTTCTCTCAAATTTAGCCTCATCCCTCAAGTCTTCAATCATGAGGGTTTCGTTGGCTTTGTTTAGGCGTGACGCCATGTAACACTGCCGAGCCACCACTTGGTCTCCCTTGACTTCCCCAATTCTATTTTTCGTGAGGAATTTCATTTTCATGTGGTATGTTGACATCACCGCCCTTAATTGGTTTAGCGTTGTTCGACTCGGAATCGCATTATAGGCCGAAGGAACGCGTACAACCACAAAATCTAGCATCAGCTTGGCTTGGGCCAGAGGGGCACCCACGGTCATTGGCAAGACAATAATTCCCTCACAAGTAACAAGGTGGTTAAAGAAGCCGTAGAGGGGCGTATCTATCTTCCACAAGCAGTCGGACGGGCTGTTCATTTTTTGGAATGGTTCATAAAAAAGTACCTCCGCTGAGCTCCCGTTATCCACGAGGATTCTTTTCATATCGAAGTTTCCCACTCAAAGTGTAACTACCAGTGGGTCGTCATGGGGAGTTTTTATGTCTCCCACATCCTCGTTAGAAAAGGATATTGTTGGGAACAGATTTACCTTTTGCTTTTTAGTTGACGGCCCCATAGTGGTGAGGACTTCTCTTGCATAAGCTTTTCGTCCTAGCCCAGATGATCCCCCTGCGATGATTCCTCCTGAGATAGTATTGATGACGCCCGCATTTTCTTGCGCCGCTTCTCGTCCTACTAAGGGAGTGTCCTCCTTCCTTTCATCTCTTCAGGTGACATATCTTCGCAAATATCTGCGTTTGATGAGAGCCTCTATTGCACGCTTGAGAGATTCACAGTTGTCCTGTGGTGTGGCCGTGATCATTGTGGTAACGACACCATAAATTCTTGTTCCTCTTACTTGGTGCGGACCTCATCTTGTCTGGTCTTTCTAGGATCTCTTTATCTTTTATTTCGTGAAGAATCTGTGACGGCCTGACATTCAAAGGCGTCAGATTCTTCATGTCGAACATTTCCTTGGGGCACCGTTCGTCCTTCCTTGGTTGCTTAGAACTCCCCTCGCCTCTGGGACTATCATTTCGGGCTCGCTTTCCTTGTTCTTGCCCGTTGTCGTCTCGGTGCCCCTTGTGGGTTTCCAAGTATTCTTCGGCCTGGATGTATTTGTTGGCTTTGTCTAACAAAGCACCCATATTCCTTGGGGGAGGGGGGAGGGGAGGGGGGCTCTTGTTCACTGCAAACGCAAACTTGGAGGTGGGCCAAAGTCCGAGCAAGAAAGCGGTGTACTTCATCGACTCATCCAGATTGTCTATTTCCAACGTCGCCGCATTGAAACGCCCCAAATATTGCGACAAAAACTCATTCCTCCCCTGAACCACGTTGAGGAGACTGACTGAGTTCTTCCTTCGGGTTCAGCTACTCACAAAATGTTTCTAAAATAGGTCAGAAAGCTGGGCGAAGGAATGGATTGATCTTGGTCGCAAAGACTTGAACCACGCATTGGTAGCCTTTCTCAAGGTGGTTGGGAAGGCTCGGCACATCACTGCGTCGGAGACCTGGAGGAGTAGCATATTCGTTTAAAACTGGTAGACATGCTCCCCAGGGTCTCTGCTCCCATCATATAAATCGCACTGCGGCATCAAAAAATTAGGAGGAAGTTTTTCCTTCTCAATTGGACCTTGACAAATTTGACCTTGGGGACGGCGTTTATGGTTGGTATGGTGCCGATCACGAGCTTTGTTGCTCGGAATAGGAGATGAATTCGTACTGCCCTCCATTGATGCCTCCCGTCGGAAACATGAACCGCTCCTGGTAACATGCTCCTCGATTTTCTATCTTGGTTGATAATTGGGATATGCCTCTGATCTATTCTTTCAACCATAGCTTGACCTTGAGGTCAATCTGAGGAGTAGGTCACTCGAGTCCAAGTGGGTCTGATTGGTAGAGGCCGTAGGAGCCACCACTTCAAGCGTTATCTGCAGGGTGCTCACCATGCCTTTAAGTTTGTGGATCTCTCTCGTCAGATCTACGTTTGGTGTTTTGAACAACTTTCGGTTGAGGTGGTGGCGAAGGTCTCCCCTTTTTAGCGTAGGGGTTGGGGAACAAGTTCCCCTAGAGCCATCACTCGTCTACGGAGTGATGGAAGTTACTTTAGCCCGGTCATCTTTGGAATGCCGGTGAGATAGTGTCAAACGTCGGCCCTCTCAGCGAGAGCCACCGGATCGCGCTCGCCCATTGTGAATTGAGCAACTGACTGGGGATGTCTTGGAAGATGATTGTTTGGCCATGTTCCCTGTCAGTCCCACGGATGGCACCAAAATGTTGATGCTTGAATATTGATCGGGACCACAGTCAGGATATGAACTTGCAAAATAGAACGCAGAGTGACCACCAGGGGTGTTCCGGTGGAGGATGCTCCGATACTAAAGTCAGAATGTCGCTACAAGGGTGGAGCTCTAAATAGCAGAAAATGCATTGGGTGCTTGTGTGTGAACTTGTCTGTGTACCTGAGGCTTTACTCATGATACAGACTCCTCCCAGACTCTTCCCTCGTTCAGGACTCTTCTCTGATAGGTCTTCAATGTATTAGAACTATGTTAGGACTCTTCTTTCAGTAGTCGAGTCCTATAAGGCTTCTATCACCTCTTTTAGAGCCTATCCTGATACAGGCTCCTTGGTCTATTCGGAGTTAACCATGCCACGTGTCACCATTTAGTTCGGTGGACATATTTAGCTATATCAGGCTCGATCCAAGGTTGGTGTAAACTTCTTCCATTAAAAAGTTGACGACCAGGTAGAGGGTCAAATGGGCGCAAAAACTTAAATCACAAAGGTAAGAAAATCCCTCTGAATAATCACAAAAACTTGACCGCCTCTTCGTCAAGCCTTTCAGACCCGAACTTTGGATTGAAAGAATGAATATCAAAATCAGCAGGAATTTCCTCGTGGGTGGGTCAGAAAAGATTTTAGAAAATGACATGTAATTAAAGTGTGTTTGATTTTCCTTTTCTGTTTTCCTCGTAGCTTTATTTAGTCATTTCCAACTTTCCATAGCATGGAATGGACGGGCATCGCTGTCACACTAAGGATCTCTACGACCAAATCGGATGGACATTTGTTTTGGGCTGCTCAGTTTCTTTTTTCCGTTATCAATTGGCAGCCCACTGGCTTACTTATCACATCGACTTCTAAAGCTTTGCCACATACTCGTTTAGTTTTGAAAATACGTTTGGCACGCAGTTTTCATTTTTTGTTTTCTTCTGTTTAAAAAAATAGTTTTTAAAATATAACTGTTTTTTAAAAAACTCCCATTTTGGAGTTTTGGATTTTTATTTTGAAACCACCCCACTGCCACCCTGCCTGTTGGCAACCACCGCCATGCCCCACCACCACCACCACAACCGCAACCACCACAAAAGAAAACTCAAAATAAAAACTAAACTGGTCTTCATTTTTGTTTTTTTTTGGATACTAAAAATCAAAACCGGAAGTGATTTCAAACAGACCCTTAGTTAGCTATTTCTTGGCTTGCGGCTCATGACTGATCTTATTCAATTCTTTCAATGCCATTTTTTCGTATACGTGTTCAGATCAGGTCAAGGCCGAATAGACAGCTAATTCGGATTACACAAATCTTTTTGAATTCTGTGCGTATTGCCCAAAGGATTTTGCACTTTCTTAGTCTAGCATAGGCTTTGGCTTTCAACGCTGCTAGAGCTGGTATTCGTGTGCAACTTGATGGGTTTCACCCTCTACAGATTAGGGTTCCACTCTTCCACCTCGAAGCTTGTCGATGACCCAGACGGCAACCTAACGCATGAAGTTGTCATCAAATTGTGTGTTTATTTAGGTTTGTTTCTTTTGGGCATTGCTTGTGTCTTGCAGTAATCTGCTCTGATGTCCAATAGCTTGTCTTCGTAACTTTGGGAACCACGTTAACGCTTAATTTATCTATATATATATGCCTGTTTAATTTATATATATATATATATATATATATATATATGTGTGTGTGTGTGTGTGTGTGTGTGTGTGGGAGCATATCCCTGTCTACCGATGGAGAAATAACAATTTTTCCACCATAAATCTAGTCGTCCACATGTACTCGTGGATGACTCTTTTTTTTTTTTTTAAAAGTTGCAACCGCTGCTCTTTCAAGCGGTTGCAAAATGGACAAAACTGCCATTTTTAGCTGAAAAAACCCCAACCGCAAAAAAGACTAGCGGTTGGGGGCCACGTATACACACTAATATCCTCCCAACTGCTACAAAGTGTAGCAATTAGGAGCACCCAAGCGCTACACTTTGTTGCGGTGGGTATGATTCCATTTTTTTAGCCTGCCATCATTACTCCATTGACTCCCAACCGCTACCAAGTGTAGCGGTTGGTAATGATGGTAATATTTTTTTTTGAGTGACACAAGGACTCCCAACCGCTACTAAGTGTAGCGGTTGGCATTCTCCCACACGAGAATTTTGCAAATTGTCCTAAGTGGCCCCACCCCAATCCCCAAGCCTTGACTTGTCGTCCTTCATCTTGAAATTCACGGGTCTTATTTCTCTCTCTTGCTCTCACGGGTCTTCTCTCTCTCCTCACTTTTCTATCTTTATAATTCGCTCTCCCCAACTCTTTCTGGACAATGCTCTCTCTTTTACTCTCCATCATCTTTTCCAACTCTTTCTTCTATATTTTTCATACTCCAAATCTTACCTACATAATCTCCACGATAACATAAACAAAAAAATTTTACGCTAGAAGATTGATGGATAACCGCTAGAAGATTAGTGAATTTTTTATAAAATATATCAAGTTTAAAGCAAATAAGTATTTTGAATTTTTTTTATAATTCAATGTTAATTTTAAATTGTTCTTACCAGTGGATTGTTTAAATTGTGTTATGCTTAAATTAGTCTTACCATAGTCTCAAATTCGTATTTTTTAGAGTTTGAAATTGTGTTATGCTTAAATTTTTTTCAAACACAAATATCACTCACATAATAGTTTGATAAATATAGCGAATATTCATTCAAAATCTAAAAATAGTAATTGTAAACTCAAATTGAAGAGAACGAAAATACAAATTCAGCGAAACAAATATCAGATCAATCGGAGATTGAATGAGTGAGATATGAATTGGGCAAAAATTTTAGATAAAAACTTAATAGCACGAAGATCGATAAAAGTTTTTAAAAGAAATAGTCACCCGAAAATGACTCTTGAATGTCGTTTCTTTATAAATTCTGAAATCAATCTCTCACGAAGGACAACTTATAAATTTAAGATAAAAAAGGACAAAGAACAACTGTCCTTTTCTTTAGAGAAAATACGGCCACTGTTCGTAAAAAAAAAAACCGACAACTTGACTTGACTGTTCGTAAGGAAGATAGAAAGATTCTCATGTATGAAACGAAAAGACGGCATAAATCCCTTATTTCGATAAAACGAATATCATGTCCTAAATCTCCTGTTTATCTTAGATCGTTACTTTAAAGTAACGAACATCATGTCAAAATCAAGATTATATAATAATTTTTAATTATTCTTTACACAAGTACCCAAAAACTTGGGGTGTTACATTTATGGATTCCAAAATAGCGTTTTTTAGGGCGTCAAAATTAAGATTTTTTTATGATTTTCAAAATTAGATTTTATTCAGACTTTGAAATTGGAAATTTTATTACGTGTTCTCATTTAGTTTTGAAATATAAATATTATATTTTATTTGGACGCTAATTTGGTTTACGATTATATTTTCTTCTTAGAGATATGAATTTCAACCCCGGACCTCATGATCCATCAATCCTATACGATGACGATGACCACGTCGCGAGGCACGTATGGGTGTTTTGGAAACAATTCAAAGCACAAGTCACCTCGAAGAGTGGGTACTAAACGAGGAACCAATACAAATATTACACCGTCAAAATTTATCTATGTTCACCAATCTTCATAATTCGTCTCGGCACGACGATTGCCTTATATCCGCTCTAGTTGGAATCCCATGTCATGGTAGACCCATTACTTTGAGCAAAACGCCTGCATCCATAGCGAAGATGGCTAGGCAGTATTTTTCGAAAATTCTGAGGGAAGCTCTTACAACAAACGGTATCAAATTTAAATGGCTGAGAGAGCAGTACGGCGTGCTACCGGATGAATACACTCCTCACGATTTGGTGACGTATACGAAAGCATTCCTTCTGTATATTATTGGAGCTATATTACTTCCGACGCATTCGAAAAACACGGTGCATCCAAAGTATATGGTGTTCTTGGAGGATCTTGAGGAGGTATACTCGTATTCGTGGGGTTCAGCTGTCCTTGCGCACCTATATCGAGCACTGCACAGAGCTACGAGAAAGGGTGCCAAGTCCATTGCCGCCTGCCTCACTCTATTACAGGTTTGAGCATTTATGTTCTTGGTTGACGTGTCAATATATTCGTGATTAATTACTAATTCCATATAATGTTTGCATTCACAGGTTTGGTCTTACGAGAGGCTACCCACGGGTCGTCCACAGTCGCGGGATGATTCCGATGAGACGTGGCCTAGGGTGTGGGCCTGGGGGCCTACGCCCAACCAGAGGAGACGGGTAGACCCTCACCACCATCTAAAGTTCTATCGGGGGGAACTAGAGATACTGGATGCATCACAGGTGACGTGGCAGCCATATTGCAAGGTGATGCATCGGTTGGATGAGTGGTGTTGGCAACTTCCGGTGTCGTACTTGCTGGCAGGTTTGGTTCGGGTGCCGCTTATTCACTTCGAAGTATGTGAGTTTCAGATGCCCGATCGAGCTATGAGGCAAGCTGGCTGTCTACAAGGGATACCAAAACCCGCTGTAGACATGCGGCCATACAGGAAAGGTCGAGGGTCAAACTTCGAGGTGCCTGATGCCTTGAATTTGTTGAACGACGAGGTGCAACAGTGGAATACCTGGCAGGAAACGTATGATAGCCTTGTATCGCTGAAGAACGACAACATCAGTATTGAGGAGTATCTACAATGGTTTCTGAAGGTGACGCGCACGAGGGTGAATCGCCCTTCCCAGGCAAAAAAGACATCGTATGCACCACGTGAGTTCATCGATCAGTTCTGGGCAATGAACATTGTAAGTCATTTAATTCTGATTTTATTTATATCTGTGCACCTTATTGACCGATCGTGAAATGATTAGCCATATTTTTCATGCATGTTTTTAGGTTGACATGGGCAGTGAGGTGTTCAAGCAGCTGGAGGGATTTGACTGGTTTGTCGCGCATGCTCCTGACAGTCTCAGAATGTCCATCGAGAGGTACAAGACTGAAGTTCACAACTTCAGTAATGCATACCGGGGTTACCAAGGAGAGTCGTCTAGTCGCTTGCCTCCTAACGCGTACGACTCTCAGCCTCAGAGTCAGGTGACCCAAGTAACTCCCCAGGGGTGCCCAAGCATACAGTTGGATAAAGGACAACCGACGAAGCCATTGAGTTTGGCCAAATGGGATTGGATCGACGAGCACTACTTCGGGCCTGAGCCAATCGCTACAACAGAATTTCCTGTTTCAGGATTCCTAGGTCACTCTGATCTAAGAGCGTTGGCGCCGGAAACAGATATTTTGAACTAGGTCCTGGACGCTTACATAGATCTGCTCCGTGTTAGAGAGCTAAAATATAACCCATGCCAAACGCTGAAGCTCAACATGTATGCCTCTTTTGTTATCCCCATCATGGTGAACAGCATGAAGGAGTTCATAGAATGGAGGAGGAGGCAAGGGACAAGCAAGGGTGAATGGCGACCATCTGCAAACGTGCTTTCCTACTTGAACGCAGACTATCAATGTCACGCGTCTGAGGCGAACCTAATCATGCTACCTGCTCTTCATGCAAACCACTTCTTCCTATTAGTTCTCTTTCCAGAGAATAAAGTGGTCCACATATACGATAGCCTAAGGGAGGACGGACCTGGTCGGCAGCTGGCGCAGATGTACTCCACGTACATCAATGCGGTGGTTAGTTTATATTTCTTGACCTGCGCTCATAGGCTTGATAACATTTTTTATTGTTGGATGCCGATTACTATCATTCCGTTAGTGTGCCGATATTTTAAGGGAAAGCTATCACGAGCAAAACAATGATAGAGCCTTGGACGGTCGTGATGATACAGAACCGACTAAAGCAATATAAAAGTCATGATTGCGGGATTTACGTCCTCAAGTACATGGACTACATAGCTCGGTCGGATGTGCTCGAATCTAAGTCGTGGTCTCGAAAGGATGCCTTGACGTTTAGATATAGGATAGCCTGGGAGCTGAAAGAGGTGTAACTAGACGCCTTCCTTACTATTATCCTGAGATATAGTAGACGTTCGTATGAATTATTATTACTATTGTTGGATTTTGGATATTAAGGTTTGAAATTGAATTAGCCTTGTTATTTACTATTGTTTGATTTTGGACAATGGGCGCACTAGCATGCCTAAAGTGCAATGAGCAACAAAAAAGTGAAAAAAATAGCGTGCCTAAAGTGGGCGCTAAAGTATGCGCGAATAGGCCCTTCATAAGAAAACAAAAAAAAATAATTTGTCTAGATTTTTGTCGAAATTCTTAGAAATGGGCTTACTAGCGTGCTTAAAGTGCAATGAGCGAAAAAAAAAGTGACAAAAAAATTACAAAATTTTTTGGAAGCTATGAAGTTGATGCTAAAGTGTGCGCGAATAGGCCCTTCATAGGAAAACCAAAAAAATGATTTGTCTCGATTTTCGCCGAAATTCTTAGAAATGAGCTTATTATCGTGCCTAAGGTGCAATGAGCGAAAAAAAAGTGACAAAAAAAAATACAAAATTTTTCGAAAGCTATGAAGTGGATGCTAAAGTGTGCGCGAATAGACCCTTCATAGGAAAACCAAAAAAATGATTTGTCTCGATTTTCGCCGAAATTCTTAGAAATGGGCTAACTAGCGTGCCTAAGGTGCAATGAGCGAAAAAAAAGTGACAAAAAAATTACAAAATTTTTCGGAAGCTATGAAGTGGGCGCTAAAGTGTGTGCGAATATGCCCTTCCAAAAATATCAAGATTCCACAAACCAAATCATAAATTAAAGATTCCACAAACCAAATCTCAAATTTAAACATTATAAAAGTTTAATTTAAACAACTGAAACATTAACTCTAACACAACGCACTTTATAATGGTTTCTCTTGTCATGATCAGTCATCTTATTACACAACGCACACTTTTGCAATTTTTTTTGACCCGTTGCTTCTTCAATCAGATTCTTCATACGTATTGCTCGTTTTCGTCCTTTTGTTTGAGAAAGAATTGGATAAAAAATATCGTCCTCCTCACCTTGCAGGCTAGTGCTGTCAATGACTGGCTGTGAAGCTCGATTGAATATACCGACTGGAGTCGTCCGAGTAGTCAGAGTGTCCCGTCTTTCTGGTAATGCCATCCTAAACTGTGCAAGGTTAGCCTTATCCCGTGCGGCTGCTTCAACTTGATACCTGTACCCATCAAATGTGACGCTGCATCCAATGATAAACCGTGCATGATGTTACAAAGGTGATTATATCGCAGCGTCTCAGATTGCTCGAAATCAACTGAAACATTGGGCACGTAAGGAATGTGACCGTGTACTCTATTGGCTTCCTTCGTCCACCGATCCAAGATATACTCTGGAGGGATTTCATGAGCATTCTTGGCGCTAAAAAACCTCAACGCGTGTCGACAGAGTATACCTTTATGCTCAAACAGTTGACAGTTGCAATTAATAAACCCGGTGTCCATACAAACTGCTACGGTAAAATGTCTTCTGTTCTTCGGAGCCGACGAAGAGCACGGATTGGCAAAATTCGTCACATTTGTCAAAGCATAAACCTTGAGATCTCTGGTGCATAGCTCGTGCAACTTTGTCATGCTATATTGATTCGACTTTAGTAGTTCCTCTTGAAACTGTCTAAACATTTCCTTGGTATAGACTTGAGCCGCATGAGCCTCCAAAGGTGAAAAAACTACTATGGCTCTTTCTCTGTAAACTGTAGCCGCGTCGGCTTCTCTCTCAAGGAAACATTGCTTGTCAACCGCTTTCTGCATCTCTAGTACGAACTCTTTTATACTTGAAGATGGCCTACGTACCCATCAAAGAATGCATTCATACCTTCGCTTCTCGAGGTCGTAGTCATTCCAGCTGCAAAAAACTTTTTGGTGTAGGCACCGACCCACTGTGTCTTGATCTCATACAACGCTTTTAACCATTCATGACTGTGCAAAGAGTAGTCATCCATTAACTTGGCCCACCTCTCCTCGAACACGTCGACCGTCAACGATTTCTTCACACATGTATTAAAGTCACTCTTGAATGTCGGATGGTTTGCATATACATTGTGAAGCCGTTCGGGATATTTGTTGCTTATGTGCCATGTGCACAGGCCATGGTGAGTATCTGGAAGGACCTTAGCGATTGCATTTTTCATTGCCAGATCTTGGTCGGTGATGATGGTCTTTGGAGGAATATGATACATTGCTTTAAGCCACGTTTCAAATAACCACGTAAATGACTCCTCCGTCTCATCCCTAAGCAGGGCAAAGCCAAACAAGATTGACTGATAGTGGTGGTTCACCCCGGTGAACGGAGCAAAAGGCATAGAGTACTTATTTGTGCGGTATGTGGTGTCAAACGTCACAACATCCCCAAAATTTTGGTAAGCAGCTCTAGAACGGGCATCTGCCCAAAATATAGTACTAATGCGGTTCTCATCATCCAGTTGGAGACTATAGAAAAAGCCAGAATTCTCACTCTGAAGGCGCCTGAAGATATCAAGTGTAGCTTGAGAATCACTCTTACTGAAAGACTCTCTCCTCTGAGCACGAAGTTCATTTCGAAGGTCTACTTCGTTAAAGCTCAACTTGTCAATCCCCCAGCCTGGCTTGAGAAAACCCCCATCATTCTAGAAGGTGGAATTTTAGCCTCGGCCATTGTAAATATCAGTTGTCTGTGTGCCGCGCTTATTTTTCGGTGTTGATGAATTTGACCAATCTTACTAGGGGTCATCAATTGATGATTATGGCTCAACTCCACTCCCCTCACAACCCAATGGTTTTCATTTTTTCGGTGTACTGCATACACATGGGCCTTGCAGCCGGTACCCGAAAAATGTGTCCCTTTTTCTTTGTCTTGTTGGCCCTTCGTCACTGATCCGAACAACCGGAGGTACATGCGGTGCTCCTCTATGACACTCAAATAGTCGGGAACAAATTTGGTCTGTATTCGCCCGTTTTCTAGTCGTCTTAATTCTAACACCGAAACCTATCATTTTCGAATATGCTCTATAGTATGCTTCAACTTCGTCCAGTGTTTGAAAAACTTGACCTTTGTAAGGTGGATCAGAATCTTCACAAAAATTATTTCCTCTAGTTGCATCCATATTTATATTGAAATCTAAAAAATAAAAATTATATCATTCTCAACAAGTCACAGAATTAAATGAAATTTTTTGTAAAGAAACAGAAATAAAATGGAATGAAATAAAATCGAATTAAATGAAATGAAAAAGGCAAAACTTACAATGTAGTATCGTTGCTTTCAATTGGCTCTTCCTTCAAGATAATTGCTCAAATATTAGCTTTTTTTTATAATATTACCAAAGTTGGATAAACTGATTTCAAGATAGTGCAAGCAAACACTAAAAGTCCGTGATGTTGGAAGAATTTTTGAGTGTTTGTTTGATGAAAAAAATGGGACTTTGGGGGTTATAAAAGATGAAGAAATGGTTAGGGTTCGATAGTGAGTAAGTGGGGAAGAAAAAGAAAAAAAGAGATATAGCCAGAAAGAAAAAGACTGATCGTATAACCCCCATTCTCTACTCTTTGTAGCGGTTGGGGCATTAATTGCAATAGATCGGGGTAAGTGGGGCAGCTTGGATTTTTATTAGGATTTTTAATTACATTTGTGGGGTAGCTGGGGGTTTATTTATGATAGGTGGAGCAATAATTTATAGGGTTCATGTCCTTGTATCACACGAAAGTCACACGAAACAACTGATATTTTTTTTTTGATGATTCCGACCGTTACACTTAGTAGCGGTTGAGAGTACTCAAAAAAAAATCCATCATTACCAACCGCTACACTTAGTAGCGGTGGGGAGTGCATTGAATAAATGAGTAATGACGGCAGGCTAAAAAAAATGGAATCATTACCATCCGCAACAAAGTGTAGAGGTTGGGTGCTCTGAATTGCTACACTTTGTAGCGGTTGGAAGGATATTAGTGTACCGTATGTGGACTCCCAGCTATTAGTCTTTTTTGCGGTTGGAATTTTTTTAGCTAAGAAGGACAGTTTTGTCTATTTTGCAACCGCTTGAAGAGCGGCGGTTGCAAATTTTTCAAAAAAAATAAAATAAATCTGAAGCATCCACGAGTACACGTGGACGACTAGATTTATGGTGAAAAAATTATTATTTCTCCACCGGTAGACAGACAGGGATCGGCTCCCTATATATATATATATATATATATATATATATATATATATATATATATATATATATATATATATATATATATATATATATATATATATAGAGCTGATCCGTTGATAGCGCTAGCAAAATGGGGTATTTTGCTAGCGCGATCTGACCGTCCATCCTGAAAGATGGACGGTCCAGATCGCGCCTTTTTCCAAAACTGATCCCCGTCCGCCATACTGTCTCGCGGACGGGAGTTTTACCTTTTTGCCCTCCTCCCATGTCCGCGAGACTGTCTCGCGGACGCCTTTCTGTTCCTGACATGTGTCAGGAAAAAGGCGTCCGCCATACTGTATGGCGGACGATCTCTAGGCTGACACATGTCAGGGCCTGTCCTCTCGGTCGCCTATAAAGTCTCGGGCGTGAGCCCCGAGAACTGTCCCCTTGGTCGCCTAGAAAGTCTCCCTAATTCTCGGCTCTTTCAGCAAAATTTTTGCGGGCTTTCAGATTCACTTGCTTCCATTTTCAGCACCCTTCAAGCTTTTCTTGGAGTAACACACTTGGTTCAAGCATCACTCAAGCAAGGTAAAGTTTGTGATCTTGCTACCGTTTATCTTAGTAATTTTAATTTGTTATGTTCAGTAAATATATAATTAGCAAAATAGGAGACACTTTTGAGATTATGTATATGGTATCCTAAATCGGTCTAATCGTCAAGATAATTTTGAGATAATAAGCGTATTCTATTTCTACATAGGTCTTTTTCACAATGTCTGATTTCGTGTCGAGCTCCAGCACCCCCGTAGATGCTAGTGATCCGTATCTAGGACGAACCTTTCAAACGTTGGAAGAAGCTGGAGAATGTTTTCGAGCTTATTCATTGAGGGTTGGTTTTGGCATTAGAATAAAGACTACAAGAACAAGCAGCGTAACGAAAAGGATATGCTCTCGCTTATACGAGTGTCATAGGGGCAGAAACCCAGTGCAAAATGAGACACGCGTAGGCAACGATGACAGTGATGATGACGAAATAGGGTATGCGCGGAGAAGACGGGATTGCTTTGCGCGCACGAATTGCCAGGTCAAGATGTTCGTAAGCTATAAAGCCAAACAAGATCATTGGCTTATTACCAGCCTGGAACTGGCACACAATCACCCGTTAGTAACCCCTTCTAAGGTGAGTCAGATGCATCAACACAAGAAGATGGGTAAGGTCGCGAGGAGCCTAATTCACACAATGAGCGATGCGCGGCTAGGACCTACCGACATGATTAATGTTCTTGCTGAACAGGCTGGGGGAATTCAAAATTTAAACTTTAACACGACAGACGTTCGTAACGCGGTCCGAACCCATAGACGAGCCGCGTATGACCTCAATGATGCGCAAGCGACAATGAGCCTATTGAAACGGATGCAGATGGAGGACCCGCAGTTTACCTTCGACTATAAACTTGACGACGAGCATCGAGTTAGCACAATTTTTTGGGTCGACGGTCGTTCGAGGCTAGCTTATAAGCATTTTGGGGATGTCGTGACTTTCGACACCACATACCGTACCAACAAGTACTCGATGCCGTTCGCTCCTTTCACGGGCGTCAATCATCATTATCACTCCATCCTGTTCGGGTTCGCCTTGTTAAGGGACGAGAGCGAGAGTTCTTTTGAATGGTTGTTTAGGGTGTGGCTGGAAGCAATGAACTTCAAAGCACCGACTGTTATCATCACCGATCAAGATTTGGCAATGAAGAAGGCTATTGCTACCGTCTTCCCAGATACTCGACACAACTTGTGCACTTGGCACATAAGCAACAAATACCCTGAACGTCTGCATCACATGTACGCAAAGTATCCAGACTTTAAACAGGATTTTGACAAATGCGTCCTCAAGTCATTAACGATTGAGGAATTCGAGGAGAGGTGGGAAAAGCTTGTTCGGGATTACTCATTGCAAGACAACGAGTGGCTCCAGCACTTGTACGGGCTCAAAGAGCAATGGATTGGTGTTTACACGAGAAGTCATTTTTCTGCGGGCATGAAAACGACGGGCAGGAGTGAATCTATGAATGCCACGTTCGATAATTATGTGGGTACAGCTACCAATTTGAAGAGTTTCGTCACATCAGCACAAAAAGCGGTTGCGTCGTTGTTCGTGAAAGAAAGGGCTGCAGACTTTGCAACCACGTACAAGCAAAGGAGAAGGTTGCTTGAGACCCCGCTGGAGCTGAACGGTGCCAAAGTCTATACGAAGGAGATCTTCCTGCTATACCAAGTAGAGCTGCAAAAATCGGGCCGATACAGTATATATAAGGTGGCAGAAAAGTCGTCGCGTGAGTACAAGGTTTATTCGCTCGTGAATGACCTCGTCCCTGAGAAGCTGCGCAGAATTTATACGGTGACCCACGACACATTGACGGACTCGGTGACATGTGTTTGTAAGAAGTTTGAGTTCCATGGCATCCTGTGTAGACACATTCTGCGGTTTTTCACACAGAAGAATATCAGGACAATCCCCGATAAATACGTCCTGCCACGTTGGACGAAAGGTGCAAACAGGTTGCACGGTACCATTTCCTTTCCGGAGCACCCGTATACTGACTTTGAAGAATCAGAGACGTTGCGGTATAATCATCTGGTGACGATGTTCACCCGTTTGTCCGTAAAGGGTGCTGCTACAATGGTCGGATATAAACATCTCCTCGAGGTAGCTCAGCAGCAAGAGCCCATCGTCGACCAATTGGAAGCAGCTTCAGTCAGCAATGCGGTTGACACCGAGCCTACGACGGGATCAGAAGATGACGAGCCGGGGGAGGGAGCCGACAATGATATCCGGCCTTCGGATCCAATTATATCGCAAACGAAAGGCCGCAAGAGATCTACGCGGATGAAAAGCTCTATTGAGACGGCAACTCAACCAAAAAAGCTAAGAAGGTGTGCATTGTGCAACAAAATGACAGACCACGACAAGCGGAACCATTACAAGGCACTGGGGATAAGTCCAGTGCCTTTGCAAGACGGGGAAGAAGATGATGCCGAGGATGAGGACGAACAAGCTGCAGTGGAACTTTAGTGTACTGAATATTTTGTAATAATCTTTTATGAGCCATCAAAAGTGTCGGACATTTTGTAATAATATTTTAGTAATGACTCGTTTGTAATAACCTTTACAATCATTTTTTTATACGTGATTTCTTACACTGTCCGCTACACTGCGCAGCACAACATTAGAAACCTAAGGTATTAAAGAATACCCCCCCCTACAACACTTAGTTTTTTTTTTGTTTTGGTTCACTTCTCTGCGTCCGCTATACTATGTAGCGGACGGCCCCGCAGAATACCCCCCCTACAACACTTAGTTTTTTTTTGGTTTTGGTTCACTTCTCTGCGTCCGCTATACTATGTAGCGGACGGCCCCGCAGAATACCCCCCTACAACACTTAGTTTTTTTTTTGTTTTGGTTCACTTCTCTGCGTCCGCTATACTATGTAGCGGACGGCCCCGCAGAATACCCCCCTACAACACTTAGTTTTTTTTTGGTTTTGGTTCACTTCTCTGCGTCCGCTATACTATGTAGCGGACGGCCCCGCAGAATACCCCCCTACAACACTTAGTTTTTTTTTTGTTTTGGTTCACTTCTCTGCGTCCGCTATACTATGTAGCGGACGGCCCCGCAGAATACCCCCTACAACACTTAGTTTTTTTTTGGTTTTGGTTCACTTCTCTGCGTCCGCTATACTATGTAGCGGACGGCCCCGCAGAATACCCCCCTTACAACACTTTTTTTTTTGTTTTGGTTCACTTCTCTGCGTCCGCTATACTATGTAGCGGACGGCCCCGCAGATACACATATTATCGAACACTTTGTTATTTTTTGAACACTTGCTCTGCAGATAGACAGATATCCAACACTTGGTTTCCCACCGTTAAATCATATTGGTCAATAAAATCAATCGCATTCAATAAATTTTTTGGGTTAAAAAAGTGTTGTAACGTTACAATGTGAATTGGGGAACATCATCTCTCGCGGGAATGATGTTCCTTACACGGATTTACAATAAACCTAATAGCTCTAGGCCGGCCATTCATAATTTGCCAAGCAATCCTATACCTAAAGTCTTGTATGCATTCTTCGCTCCAGACAGTCTTCTTGAGGCTCTCAGACCGGCAAATGTAATCCATGTACATGCAGAGGAAGACGCCGCAGTCCGAGGAATTATGTTGCTTGGGCCTACTCCTCTTCAATCGGAAAATGAGGACCGGCCTGCGCGATACCTTCTCCCGACGCCTACCATTGACCAGGGCAGCAAAAAGATTCTGCGAGAACCATAATAAGCATTAAACATAGCTAGCAAAATAAGATTAATCAGTTTTATAATATGCAAGTTACAACAAGAAGGAAACAGGATCTTACCATGGCATCCAACTGGCCTATGCCTCGGTACATATCAATCACAGGCATCACGTCGGTATCGTCGTAGAGACTGTCGACGACTGAAACCGTGCTCTGTAATGGTTCGTAGCAAACCAAGTACCAGTGGGCATTCCCTAAAAAGGGGATTAGAAACACGTCGGCAACACTTGCGCTCACTGGACTATCCCTAGCAAGATATGCTTGTAGGTTAGGGGACGGTTTCCACTGGGCCATGCCTCTCCCCTTCCTTGCATTGCCCCAGTCGTGCCACTCTTGTACTAGGAGCTGATGGAAAAAAGCATCCAAGATAAACACGCGCAGACCGATGTCTGGATGCTCCCGACACCTTCGCCTCAGAATTTGCACGTAGTGCGAGATGACACCGCTGTCTAACCAAGATCCCGGCGCCAGCGAGGCGATCTCTGTCCAAGAGGCATTGTAATCCAAGCCCTCGGGGTGATCCACGTCATACGACGCTCCGTCTTGGGGGGCCCCGCTAAAATAACGGGCTCGGATTAGATCGCATTTATGCGGCTTTAGGGGCCTGGCTGGATGCCCTTTCGGATATTGCCCTCGGGGGTCGATCGGGGGATATTGGCCTCCAATTCCTTCTTCGGCCGGCTGATATTCCCCTTCGGGGCCGCCAACTGGTCCCGCCCACGGGACAATGGGCAGTGCCTCGGAGAAACCGTAGTTTCCGAAAGGAAAGTCTTGCGTGACTTGAGAGAGGGGTTCCGGGAACAAATTGAAGGAGGGGCCGCTGTAATCGCCCCACGACGCTTGAGCCTGTCCCATCCCCGCTTCAGAGGTACCAACAACTCCCTGACTCACCCCTGAAGCCTGTCCAGAGGGATCACCGTATCCCTGGCTGACGCCCGTATAACCCATTCCCGGGCTTACTCCCGAAGACTGGCCCGATGCTTGGCGCAAAAAATTCCCGCAGCCTAAAGCCAATGTCGCAGCCTGTTGGCAAAGATCCTCGCCCATTGCGCTCACCAGATCCCTCCGCTCACTCAACTTCTGGAAGAATGCAAGCGAGGCATTAACCTACATCCAAAGAGATAAAAAATTAAGTAACTTCAATCAGACATTTATATTCAACTAATTTGGTTCAAGTCAGACTTGTTGGGCAACTTACGAGATTGTATGCCATACGCTCATCGATCTGACCCCTAGGCGCATACCTCTCCCCACGTTCAAAGTTTACAGGGGCTACTCTCCTCCGCGTGATGCGGTAGTACCACTCATCGTACTGATCGATGCTGATAACGGGGTCTGGCTCCGAGACGATGGCCGCCAGTGTGTCCTGCCAAGAAGTCCAAAGCTCTATTTCGGCCGCGCACAATTCGTACGCATTGGCGGTGCCAAACACTCCGACATCCGGTGGGTTCCTGTTAACCCTCATATCCGGGGCATCGACTGGCAAACCCTGCTCCAACTCAAAATGGCGCATTGCTCGGTCGGGCAGCTGCCACTCTGCGACCTCGAAATGGATCAGGGGTGTGCGCTGCAACCCGGAGAGCGTGAAGACGAACGACTCTCCCACCCGTCGCGCCAAACGTATGTACGGTGCCCAACGCATTTGGCCCGGAGATAGACGGTCGAACTCCCCTCGATAGTACGTAATGTTGTGATGGGGATCGACTCTCCTCTTGTAGTGGCTAGCCCTCCGGCTGTACTCCCAAGCACACAACCGAGGCCAGACTTTGTCGGTTCCATCCCTACGCGTTGGTGCACCGGGAGCAAGGTGTTCGTAAGACCACACCTGAGAACATCAAAAAATTATATTTATATCGTCGATTCAACAAAAATAAAACACAATAACGAAGACATGATTTATATGATATACCTGCAATAGCGAGAGACATGCACATATGGCTTTGGAGTTGGGCCTCGTTGCCTTGTGCAATGCTCGGTACAGATACGAAAGAACCGCTGCACCCCAGGCATAATCCCCAACCTCCGACAGGTTACCCAACAACGGTAAATATTTCACGCTGACCGTGTTCTTCGACGTCGTTGGGAATAAAATTGCTCCCATCACCCACAAGAGGAAGGCCTTTGTGTACACCACAAGCTCACGGCCCGTATAGTTTTCCGGCAAAACCCCGTAGGTATCTACCAACCACTTCAACTTTATACCACCAGTGCTAAATTGATCCTGGGGTATCGAAGTGAAGAAGTCTCGCGCTGTTCTCTTATTCGTTGCGTCTGACGGAGGAGCAATTACCGGCCGCCCCGTCACCGGCAACCCCAAGATGAACCCTACATCTTCTAGGGTAATCGTCATCTCTCCGATCGGGAAGTGAAACGTATTCGTTTCACTTCTCCACCTCTCAACAAGGGCACCTATCAAGGCCCGGTCAAGCTGTTGAAAGATCTGCCCATGCGTGAAAATCCCAAACCCAATTCCACGCAGTATTCTTTTCTGGGAATTGTTCAAGGTCCATCTCGTGAACTCGCGAGATACTTCTACGGTGGTGAGAAGTTCTCTTTCCTACGAATTATTAATAAATACAATTTGAGCAAAATGAACGGTAAAACAACGTTCGTAATAATAAGAAAGTTGATAAATAATGTATCTTACTCCACCATCCCATATGAGCGTACTGATATGGTTGGCTTGGTCGTATAACACGGATGGATCTTCTGGTCCAGGGATAAATTCCATTTTTTGCAACTGAAACTATGGAATCGGATTTTACAAACGCTAGCACATGAACAAATACATACATATATAAATCCTCATCACCGCTAGCACATGCTCAATGCATAATCAAAACCACGCATAAAACGCAATATTGATCACAACTATAGATTAGAAACATGTAAAGGATTGATTTTGTGAACTTACGTGATCTATTAGGGGGTATTAAAGCTGCTCTTATGAAGAAATTGCGCAGATCTGCTTGCCAACGCCGCTGGGAATATTTGTGAGTAGGAAGAACGGAGAAGAAGAGTGTAGAAGTTATAGGGGGTGAATCTTTTGGGTTTGAATATATATATATGCTGTCGGACAATATATATTTGCCGTCCGCTATATAGTATCGCGGGTCTGTTCCTTGTCCGCTATATAGTATCGCGGAC
This sequence comes from Escallonia herrerae, assembly GCA_033070095.1. NCBI lineage: Eukaryota > Viridiplantae > Streptophyta > Magnoliopsida > Escalloniales > Escalloniaceae > Escallonia > Escallonia herrerae. Next base: position 2,008 of record JAVXUP010004993.1, on the reverse strand, counting down.
GCTAGACTTTTGGTTGTTTTGGTAGTTTTCTCTACGTCCGCTATACTATGTAGCGGACGGCCCCGCAGAATTTTTTTGGTTGTCTTCTCTACGTCCGCTATACTATGTAGCGGACGGCCCTGCAGTACTATGTAGCGGACGGCCCCGCAGTTTTTTTTTGGTTGTCTTCTCTACGTCCGCTATACTATGTAGCGGACGGCCCCACAGAATACCATTACTTAGTTTTTTCTTCTACACTTTGTTCCACCTCTCCAACACTTAGTTTTTTCTACACTTAGTTTTTTCTTCTACACTTAGTTCCACCTCTCCAACACTTAGTTTTTTCTACACTTAGTCCAAACTGTCCGCTATATAGTATCGCGGATATACTTACCGCAGAAAATGGTTGGCACGGACCAGACATTTAGTTCCCGACCTTCCCGAACCCGGCCTAAGCGGAGGGCCTTATATCCGCTATATATATAGAGCTATACAATGTGGCGTAATGTAATAAATTGGAATAAATTGGCGCCCGTAATGCAGTTTTAATAAATTGAAATAAATTGGCCCGAAGACTTGTTTTAGCGACATAGTACGTTAATGCTATTTTAATAAACTGACGCCCGAAGACTTGTTTTAGCGACGGAATCAACAATCTCAATTTTTCCAAAAAATAATGTACGATTCATAATCAACGATCTCAATATATCGAGGCAACAAAAAAAGGCACAATTAACCAAGAAAAAATTTGAAAACATAATAAACAAGAACATAAATATTTTTATTATAATAAACTATGGTTCACAAATGGGGTACGAAAGCTTTTCACAAGCGCTCCGTTCAAAGATTACAACTTGAAAATCCCACCACCCAAGGTGTTCGAACACTACAAAGTCCCCGAGTTCGAGGCCATGCTGGCGCACGAAGACGTTCCAACCCTCTGCGAATTCCTTTTTTTGGGATCGGCCGGGCTTCAGCTTGATTTCAACCTGCCATGCCCCCTTGCGGCTATATAATCTTGCACTATCATGAATTGTTGTAAATTGATTGGTAAATGCTTCCGGTATGTCCTACCAAACACAAAATACAAAAAATAGGTTAGTTTTGGTTAAGAAAAACAAAAGATCAAACTTTTAACACACGAAAATACAGAGAAAGAGAAAGAGGGATAGCCTACAAGTTCATGCTCAAATCCCGGCATCATGACTTTGAAAAAGTGTTTGCCTACCAGGTGCAAGTTGCCAATATAATCGTAGGCGTAGGTGGTCTCCGATCCAGAAGCCATCGAGATCGTCGTTGAGGGGAGGACGGTGGTGTCGGCGGAGATGTGGGTGACCGGAGATGTGGGTCGCCGTAGATGGGGTAGCGGCTTTAGGTTAGATGTTCGAGAGAGGGGACGCCGTCCGCTACAATAATATATATACCCCGATCTGATTAAATATTTATAGCAGGAGAGAGTTGACGAAGGGACGCCGTCCGCTACAGATACCAAGGGGACACTGTTGACGCCATACAGATACCAAGGGGACAGTTCTCGGGGCTCACGCCCGAGACTTTATAGGCGACCGAGAGGACAGGCCCTGACATGTGTCAGCCTAGAGATCGTCCGCCATACAGTATGGCGGACACCTTTTTCCTGACACATGTCAGGAACAGAAAGGCGTCCGCGAGACTGTCTCGCGGACATGGGAGGAGGGCAAAAAGGTAAAACTCCCGTCCGCGAGACAGTATGGCGGACGGGTGTCAGTTTTGAAAAAGGCGCGATCTGGACCGTCCATCTTTCAGGATGGACGGTCAGATCGCGCTAGCAACTTAACTCCATTTGCTAGCGCTATCAATGGATCAGCTCCCATATATATATATATATATATATATATATATATATATGCCAGTTACCCTCAGAGAAAAAGAAAAAACCAAAGCAAAACAATTGTAGTGCAAGAATTCAAAACCGCCAGAGGAAAAAAAATACTACAAAACTTGCACAGTTTTTGCAGGAGTTTCGACCTTCCAACTAATTAACCTTGCT